>JAGKTI010030385.1:0-12404 GCA_018397915.1 Birgus latro
TGCCCCAGACCCCGCAATTTACAAGTACGTGAAAGCAGTATCGTAATAGCTCTGTGCAGCCTCCGTGACAGACAGGAGGTAATGGAACCGGCTGTTCTTTTGCCGATTCATGTTCCAAAGTGAACCTTGTTCTAATTCCCTTACTGCATATAAGCAAAAATCCAAAGTCGGGATGATGATGATGATGATGATGATGATTGTAATTATGATATACTGAGTCAGTCAGTATGAATTTTTAAAGTTCAGATTCTACCGCCTTTCAGGTAATAAGATTTACCCACACCTGATTGCCATCGTTTAGCGTTAACCAGTATAAAAAAAAAAAAAATTTATGTGAAGATAAAAGAAGATCCAGGAACATAGGAAAAGAAAACTTGTGCCGGTCTGATTACACCAATGCATGAGCAGGAACAGGTGTAGTGGTTAGAACGCCCAAGTCTTGTACACGACTACAGCGTTCTAACTACTACACCTTCATGCACGTTTCTCCACCAAAAGAAAAGCATACGCAGGAAAAGCAAGCAGAAAAACGTCGTAGGCATGATCTGTAAGAGATAGGGGCGTTCAAACCACTACACCATCGAACAGTAATCGCAGACAAAACAAAAAACAACAAATAGGTGAGGCGTAAAGAGTAAATCGAAGGCATTCACCGTTTAAGTTTAAGGCGTTGTAACCACTACTCTGGCAAGCAATTATCTTAATAAAAAAAAAAACTGCACGAAAAGCAATCAGAATTGGTTGTAGTCGTGTATGGAAAAGAAGCGTTCTAACCACACCTCAACCAGGACTAGTTTACATTACTTCCTTAAGGTAAATTGGCGTGTGAGATCCTTTGTTTAGACTTTTTCTTTCACTCATACAGCCACCAAACACTTCGCAACTACGAAAAAATAAATGGTAACGTGAAAAACTCAATTAAGCAAAATGATCAATGGTAATATAATACTGTTAAAGAGACTCGTTTTTGTGGCAGTTAGTGAAGACCGGTGTAATAACGACTCAAGCTACTTATCTCAAGCACCCAGCAACACGAGCAGGAAAGGCAAGCAAAAATAGAGATAGCTGCTTGTAAGAATGCATTATCAGGGTGGACATCGAAAAATCTTGCTGTGTGGGGGGTATATAAGACAGGCAGTAGTGCTGTCCCGTCACCATCGTCGCCATGAAGGTCCTGGTGCTGTGTACTCTCCTTGCCACGGCCGCTGCCTGGCCAAGCTTTGAGTTCGACGATACGGCTGGCTATCAGTCCGATGCAGCTGGTGAGAACAAGGACCATAATTTTATACTTTTTTCACCTTAATTTGGCTAAGATTCTCGTCCTTTTGCATCTTATTTCATCTAATTTAGTGGCAGAAAAAGATAATAATTGTGCCTGTACTTCTTTTTCATAGCATCATGTTCCATTGTTGTTGCCACACCTCAGCATTCAGAATGAATGGGCAGTAGTTTTACGCCAAGTTTAAGTGAAAATAGTAGTGTTTGCTTTCGGAGATGTCGTAACACCTCTCCCTCGGCGATTTTTTTTTCTTCACGGTAACTTTAATAATTGTCTTCAATGCTGCTGACACAAACTGAACCACTTACAACACCTTCAATTCCATGACGTCATTAGCTACTCAGATTGATTATAAGGTCCAGAGGGACTTCTCAATAAGAAATCTCCCCTAAGATTATGAAAATCGTCTTAGCAAGGATAAGCTATAACAGGACGTCAACGCAGTAAAGGGGTTAAAGGAATATCAGCAGCAAATATGGCAATGTTAAGGTGAAACATGCAAGATGAATCGCCAAGGAATATGTGTTATAAGAGCACCTTCGTCACCTAGAATATGAAGCTAAGACTCTTCCTAACAATGAAATTATCATTTCCCAAATTTACTGATCCCTGAATGTCCTTAAGGATTTCTTGAGGCTTTTGCTGCCCAGAAGTAACTCGTCTGGTGTCAGCATAATTGGCATGATTCAGAATTTTATTGTCTGTATTGATCGGGACATCTTTAGTACCCAGTAATATCTAACGCCAGACGATTTTATTTTAGCTGAAAGAGCCACAGGAGCCTGAAAAAGATCATACCACCTATAGTGTTAATGTAATACTTTTAAGATAATTTTAAAGGGAAAGGATATTTCACTGACCATGAACTGAATCTAGCATTTGAAAATTACTAAATAACTTGTATAATTGCTATGAGCCAAACACCTTCCCTCAAAATACACACACACACACACACACACCGGCCAGCACACACACCCACACACACACACACACACACACATCACCGGACACCTCAGAGAATCGTTTCGGAGGGTTAATTCTTTCAAGAATGTTCAGTGCCAGTGCATTGATAAGTCATTTCTCATAAGTCATCTCATAAGTAATTTCTTCTCAGCGTATCGTCTACCTACTAATCCATCTCTTTAGTGATGACGCTGAGCATCTTGAAAACTGCTTCGAATGGCCAATATATATGCGTATTTCATGTTAGGGGTATTGATTTTGTTTGTACAACTCTTATATACCTTAAAAACTTGTTATTTCTCTTCGACTGTATTTCATCGAAAATCATGGCTCGCCCTAACGCCATAACCACCACCATATCCATCAGAACTAAGTGTACATGCGCGGGGATGGTTTAATTGACGTTTCGGTGAAAATGTAATTCGGCAGATCACCCAAATCGACTAGCAGTGCATTCCTCGGGTTCACGGTAACAACAATGTATGAAATGGTTTATTCTCCAACCATCACGTTCATACGAATAATATATACCGTAATGGGTTATTTGCTATATCAAAGTATATTATACGCTTTTGCTAATAATTTTTTTTGGAACGTGAATTAACCCCCAAAATGTCTTCCATACGAGTATTGCTGATGCGGAGCCTGCCTTAGACCCGGGAGTCTGCCAGGGGTCGGAGCTAGCGAACCCATAAAGCCCTTTAAAATACATAAACGGAAAAAAAAAAGAGTGGTATATTTTTTGTATTTGTCCAGATACGACTTGAACATAGTTTCAGATGAAATGGTGAATTAATGAAGAAATGACATCCAGTTTACAGGTGTTGTGAGAAATGAAAGAACCTGAACAAATGCAATACAGTCTCCACTACATGGTGGTGGCCGTAAGAAAGACGTTACCATACAGAATGAGTTAGATTTATCGCGGTGTGAATTTGACCTGACCATCAACTCTCGGACTTAAATCACTACTGTTCCATCAGGACCGTAAGAGCCTGAGGCTAGGCTACTTAGTTCCGACATGTAAGGCGAGCGTGACCAGTCGCTCGTTCTTCTGAGAGCAATAAACCCCAACTTTCCCTCAGATGTATGCCCTAATAGGTCATATCTAGTTGGAGCGCATTATCCCACTAACCACCAGGCGTAGGGGTCTGTTTGGCTATATGTTTACCATCCAACATAGTAAACTGTTTACTGGATTACGGGAAACCATTTGACTTGTCACTCAGTGTAGAATTACCTGAAGGCAGCTCTACATCATATGAGTGGATGGCGGGCACCCTTACCCACTAAATATTTTACATATATCTTTGTTAATAATCTTAGTCATAGCCGGTCACAAAGAAATGAAGGACCCTTACTCTAGGTTTCCCCAGCCCGTGTGAAGACGGAAAAGTACGTTACAGAAATAATGGTGATATCATTTTTCCCTACCATTTCCCCATTGACAACTAAAAATGATTCCATTCTGGATAATTTACCTCAAGTTGAGAATCCCAGTATGCAGTGTGAGGTAACCTCTGTATTGAATCTATATTGACTTGCTTGATATTTGTAACCACGCTCTCGCATTTACAGTATTATCAAAAAAATATTCACAGGCATCAGTACATACATATACCAACATTACATTTTTATAATTCTCGTGGCAGAGATTCATATCAAAATCATATGCATGATCTGTCAGTGCCCTCAGTAAAGCAGGTCATCATCAGTGACTTACCACTAATGCTTTATTCATTGTCTCAAACTCGTCATGTAACTAAGGAGGTAATATTTGCAACAGGTGCCTCGCAGGCTCAGAAGCAGCATGATGTCAACTACCTGCTGTACAAGGTTTACGAGGACGTTCTTGACCCACACCTGAAGGAGCTCGAGGATTCCTGGGACCCACTGGGCCCCAGTGCTCATTACGATGACGGTGGAGTCGCCGTCAGGCGGCTGGTGAAAGAACTCAATGACCATCGTCTTTTGGAACGGAAGCATTGGTTCTCCCTCTTCAACGATCGCCAGAGGAAAGAGGCTCTTATGGTCTACGACGCCCTTGAATACGCAAGTGACTGGAACACCTTCGTCGGCAATGCTGCTTACTTCCGTAAGCGCGTGAACGAGGGACAGTTCGTGTACGCCGTGTACGCCGCCGTCATTCACGCTCACATCACTGAACATATCGTCCTTCCTCCTCTCTATGAGGTCACTCCTCACTTGTTCACCAACAGCGAAGTCATTCAGGAAGCTTACAAGGCCAAGATGAAACAGACACCTGCGAGGATTAAGTCCACATTCACTGGAAGCAAGAAGAACCCTGAACAGCGTGTGGCCTACTTTGGAGAGGACATTGGCATGAACACCCACCACGTGACCTGGCACTTGGAGTTCCCCTTCTGGTGGATCGACGAGCTTGAGAACTGGCACCTGGACCGCAAGGGTGAGAACTTCTTCTGGGTTCACCACCAGCTCACTGTCCGCTTCGATGCTGAGCGCCTCTCAAATTACTTGGATCCCGTTGAGGAACTGCACTGGGATGACGTCATTCATGAGGGTTTTGCTCCCCACACCATGTATAAATACGGTGGCTACTTCCCCTCCCGCCCCGACCACATCCAATTCGAAGATGTGGACGGTGTGGCCAGAGTTCGTGACATGCTTATGTGGGAGAGTCGCATCCGTGACGCCATTGCCCACGGCTACGTCACTGCTCGAGATGGAAGCATCATCAACATCAGGGACTCCCACGGTATCGAAATTCTTGGTGACGTCATCGAGTCGTCCCAGTACAGCCCCAACTCCGAGTACTACGGTGCCCTCCACAACACTGCCCACGTTATGCTGGGTCGCCAGGGAGACCCACATGGGAAATATGATCTTCCTCCCGGTGTCCTGGAACACTTCGAGACGGCCACCCGTGACCCCGCTTTCTTCCGTCTTCACAAGTACATGGATAACATCTTCAAGGAACACAAGCACAGCCTTCCGTGTTACACCAAGGAGGACATTGAATTCACCGGTGTTGCAGTTGAAAGCATTAGCATTGATGGCGAACTGGAGACCTTCTTTGAGGACTTTGAGTACAGCCTCCTCAACGCTGTTGATGACACCCCTGAAGTCGCTGACGTTGACATCTCCACCTACATCCCACGTCTGAACCACAAGGACTTCTCCTTCAAAATTGACGTCACCAACAACAACGGCGAGCCAGTTCTCGGCACAGTGCGTATCTTTGCCTGGCCTCGCAGGGATAGCAATGGAATCATCTATGGCATCAATGATGGCTTCTGGAATGCGATTGAGCTCGACAAGTACTGGGTGCAGCGTAAGTAGTTCTCTGTGTATTTTTGCATAAAAATTATATTTAATTTTGAAAGTGCAGTTATTATTAACGAATCATAATGAGGTAACATTATATGTAATTTTCATAATATTTCTCATTGCAATAAACCTACATATGTATAATTTTCCTAATGACCAAAAATATTCCCCCTCACAGTCCAGCCGGGTACCAACCACCTCGTTCGTGCATCAAAGGACTCTGCAGTGACCGTCCCTGATGTGCCCAGCTTCAAGACCCTGTTTGAAAAGACTGAGGCTGCCCTCTCCGGTGGTGGTGACCTTCACCTCGAGGAGTACGAGAGTGCCCTGGGTCTGCCCAACAGGTTCCTCATCCCTAAGGGTAACGAGGAGGGAATGGAGTTCGTCCTTGCGGTGGTCGTCACTGATGGAAAGGCTGACGCTGCTGTGGACAACCTTCACGAGAACACCAAGTTCAACCACTATGGCTACCAAGGAAAATACCCAGACAACCGCCCCCACGGCTTCCCACTTGATCGCCATGTTGACGACAGGCGAATCCTCAACGAGCTCAATAACTATGCCCACACCATTGTCAAGGTGTACAACCATGGCGAGCACAAGCAGCGCTAAATGATGCTTAGTAATTAACAGAGTACACTTCTTAGTCTGAAAAAACATTGCATCTCTCTAAAGTCTTTTTTTTCTTTTTTTTTTAGAAAATCCTTGCTCAATATTTTATACCAGCACCAGCAAATGCAGTACACCAATCACAAAAATATTCATACTATCTTTGATTTTGGAAGCTTACAAGCATAATAAAGTATTTTATAATATTCACTAAAACC
The DNA here is from genome assembly GCA_018397915.1 of Birgus latro. NCBI lineage: Eukaryota > Metazoa > Arthropoda > Malacostraca > Decapoda > Coenobitidae > Birgus > Birgus latro. The sequence continues at coordinate 6,379 of JAGKTI010030385.1, forward strand.
GAACATTTGTTTATTTTGTTTATATTAGCCTCTGATTAGATTTATAAAATATTCCTTAAAACGTGCCATAATTATTCATGTGGTTTTGCTTCGTGATTATACTACAATAATTCGCTCATTGGATTCAAAGTATGAACTCTACATCTGAAGCAGCAAACTTTGGTAATTCTTTTCTTTAGTTTCTTTTGCGAAAGATATCATTGTTAAAAAAAAAAAAAAGCGCGTTGAAAGTGAGTGAGAATATTGGAAGAGGCAGACATTTTGTGGGATGAAAGAAGAGAGTGGAACATAATTTTAGTATGAAAGAAGGAGGAGGAAAAGTAGTGTCTGCAGGAGGGAGAGAGGTATTTGCGACTACATCCTATGGGGGGGGGGGGAGGATTCCAAATGAAGGAGCTAAGAACCTGAGAGATTAATTTTTTTTTTTTTAATATACTCATTACATTCACCTTGATCATTTCCCATGCTTTCCTGATAAAGCAGTGTTCTCTTCTTATAACGTAGGCCATAAAGATTTTATTCACCCTTTTACACTGAATGTATACATTATATTATATTCTCGCTGTCACCGGGCTATTCTACTTAGATGACACTTTTCTTAATGGGAAGGTTAGATACACTACTTGTAAAACATTTTATTGCGAGAGTTCTCGCGTTAGCTGAATAAAAATCCACTAGAGATACCGGGAATAAATCAAAACAATATGTCCTCGTCCTGAAATTGTTAAAATTCTGAAGGACATCAACGTCTGCGGCTCACTGATACTTCACTCAGATGACCCACGTTCCATTTTCATTCTGCTACCTTCGGACTACTTACATCATCAGAGAGGAAATTTTTCGACCTGGGAAGGGGTTAGGTGAAAATATAAGTAACTCCATTACTAAGAGATCCTTGTTTAGGGGGGCAAAAATTCTTTCATGGCGGCAAGCATAAACTAAAAATGCATTACCAAATCATTGGCCGAAGCCATCATACTGAGCATATGAGCCCGTTCCAGCACTGTATGAGGAGTATACGAGGCCCTTCCACATAATCAGTGGGAACCTGTGGTAATTGGAAATGCTTTATGATCGTATAGAGGTGATGAACTGAAGCACCATCCTCTCTTGTGCTCCACTGTTTATAGCATGTTTCGTCATGATGCTTCGAAACGATGAGTAGCGTGCCTGGACACCCACAGGTGCCCATTGATCGTGAGGAAGGGCCTTTAGAAAATCAGTCTTCTATCATCCAATCACTTGTTATTTCTCACTGTTTGTGCAATTTTCTTGTATGTATTCCATCAATTATCCTGCATTCTGAGACTCACTGCATCAAAATCAAATGGATTGTTCTTATCAATGTATATAAAGATTCCAGCATGTGAGCATGGTTGTTTAGCAACATAATTTTAGAGCTAATGCTAATTCTATTCTAGTTGCGCCATATCAAGCTCCCTCCTAATGAATTCAGACCAGTTACTCTTACTGATGTATATAAAGCTAAATCGTTTATAATGAGTATCTAGAAGCATACTTTAAGTCCTAATGTCACGGGAATTTCAATCACCTCCCATTAAGCACCCTCTTTAAATTATTATTGTAGTGACTAAATAACATCGGCGACTTACTTATCACTTGGAGCAACGACCCTTGGATTAATGAGCAGATGTGAACACCATGAAGATACCGTAATAACATTAAAATATTATGCACAGTTTTCCCAAAGTTGATCAGTGTCCGTCCACAAACCATATAGATCGTTCACCTCAATTTAGTTTAGAGTTCGTTATTTTGAAGCTTATTTCATGCAGCCGTGTGGACAGAATAAGGCAGTGCTACGGCTCTACGGTGCATCCATTCCATAGTACTTTTTCATGACAAGCATACAACTGTATTAATCTCTTGTTACAACTCAGAGTTCAAGCAGGAGAGATGGCAGCTTTTAGCCAAATCAGAGTAAGCAGAGTATTAGACATAGAAGAACATAGAGACCATTACAGTGTCGTCTCTGTAAGGTATACTTATTTCACGTATTATTATAATATTAACGCGCTCGTGGTTGAGACAAATCTGGTATTCTGTTCCAGCTGACACCAAACTATTTAATTCAACTGAGCGGAAGTAGTAGTAGCCTGAGATTGTTGATACTGTCACTATTACCCGTCTAATGGTCGGGACAGCGCTAAAATTCTATTTCAGCTCTCATAAATGCAATCGTTTTATTTTAATACCAAAATATAGCCCACGGTATACAAAGCACAATAACTTTACGTAATTGCAAAATATCACTACATTTCATGCGGTCCTGTAACAATAAAAAGCGTGTGTGTGTGTGTGTGTGTGTGTGTGTGTGTGTGTGTGTGTGTGTGCGTGTGTGTAAAAACATACATCCAAGGGAGGGTTGGGGTTCATTTTGTTCTCATATGGGCAAGCAGTTGTTCACGCTCGCCTTAAATATCGGTACTAAGTAGCTTAGCTTCAGGCCCCTACTGTCCTGATGGGGCAGTAAGGATCTATGTTAGAGAGCTGATGGTCAGGTTGGAATCACACCGTGATAAATCCAAACCCTTCTGTGTGGTGACGTCTTTCTTACGGTCACCACTATGTAGTGGAGATCGTATTGTATTTGTTCAGGTTTTTTCTATCATTCCTCCAAACACTTGTAAACTGCATGCCATTTTTTCATTTCTTCACCAATTCGCTTTAAACTTGGTACCCGTCGTCTTTTAGCAGATACAAAAATTTAGCTTTTTTTTCTTTTTTTTTGGCAAAATTCAGAATAAAGCTGTTGGAATTTTTTATAGCCCTGCTATTACAAATATACTACCTTCCCTACAGGTAAAAGGGAATGTTGCCTCCCTTACATTTGTTTACAGATACTTTTATGGCAAATGCTTAGACGAAGTTGCTTCCATTGTGCCACTGCTCCATGCCTTCCCCTATGCTACACGGGCATCTGGTAACGCTCATGACTATTTCCCGAATTGCATCTTTTTGGAACTCGCTTCCCCATAATTGTTTCCCCCTAAACTTCAACCTACAGCTGTTCAAGCCCAACTGTTCCAGATTGTTCATGAATGGAGAACACAAGTAATCTGGTGTATGGATTATTTTTTTATTCATTAGTTTTTCCTTCCTTTGTTCTGTTATTTAAAAAAAAAAAAAAAGTAGGTATTTTAAAGTTTTTTGGATGTATTAGTTTAGCAATACAAATACGGCAAATGGGGCAACAATAATCCGTAGAGTTTACCAACTTTTGCAAAGAGGTCTTGACTGCTTGAAGTATATTCACTCTTTTTCAAAATCTGTTTTTAGATTTGAATTTGGTGGAGACCATCATGCGTTCCCTTGAGAATTTTGAAAATATTTAATTTACCACCATAGTCTTGCTACTACTAGGCGAATCTATTCAGCACAAGAAAGTTCTCTAGTAATGAAAATTTATGGAAACTGTTTTTAACTCTTCCTGTTCCAAAAAAAATCCACGATGCCGATGCAACATAGAAGTTGTCATCGTACTGAATATGTTTGCCGGTGATCTTGATTCTACTCATAGAAAAAATGAGGTAGGAGAAACTGCATTAACAATATTTTTGGGATAATAAACCCACCGAAAGTATATTATTAACCCATTAGTGCCCAGGGTTCCTGTGTCAGGAATTGTGCTGGGAGAGTACTAAGCGTACTGCCCTCCGCCTATTGGCTCATAGACGCGAAGTATCCCGGAGTTCCGCCTCTTTGTTAACTTTAGAAAACGCCTACTTCTGTCTTTTATTCAGGACGCTGGGCACAAATGAGTTAAGAGGTGTCTAAGTTTGTGTGTAGGGCGTGCGCGCGCGTGCGTGCGTGCGTGTGCGTGTGTGTGTGTGTGTGTGTGTGTGTGTGTGTGTGTGTGCGTGCGTGCGTGTGTGTGTGTGTGTGTGTGTGTGATGTTTTTGTTGTTGATCAATTCCTATCTGGCCGAGCAGACCGAACAACCTCTGGTAAGCTACTACTGCAGGCACGTCCCGTGCAGTGAGCCGAAATTTCCATGCGATTGACAGAGCTTCGCAATGACTAGGCGCGTGAAAAAGTGTGGATATTTGATTCCTGAGTGGATGCCACATTTGCGTCTCTCCACACAGTTAACAGGGGCACCATAGTAGGCACAACTTTACGCCGTGATCTGGTTATATGGTTACAACCCAGCGTTGTAAAGGGTTCCAGGAAACCATTAGACTTATTCCTCAATGTAATGCCACCTGAAGTGGAAAGAAAAGTACCGCAGTAAGAAGTGACGGGAAGCCAAGGGAGAAGTAGGAAGAAAGTTGTGCTTACACAAAAATAGAATGGTAAAGATGAAGAAACAAGTAGGCAGAACTACACAACTGAGTGGATGATGCTCGCAACCGGCTATCATGTGTGTGTGTGTGTGTGTGTGTGCGCGCGCGCAAAGAAAGTGAAGATATTATTTGGTGAACTTCGATTACAATGAAGGAAACTGGATAGGGAAAGATTGTAATGACCACTCCCTTTACCACGCCCCCAATCACCCCCACATCACGTGATCCCTCTCATGACATGTAATTGATCAGTCGGCTCCTCGCTGATACCAACCCTTATCTTTTGTCATCCTCACCGTCCCTACGTGATCACACACACACACACACACACACAATCACTTCTAAATATCCACCGGTGGGTTATTCTTCCGAGAATGTTCAGTGCCAATGCATTGAGAAGTCATCTTTCATTATCATAAGTAACTTCTTTCTCTGTAATCATTTCATGCTATTTCATAGCTATATTTGGCTTTGATGAATATTTTTTACTGATAGAAAAAGGTAAATATAAGGCCCGACGCTATGAGGTTCTTAGCTGCAATGTTCATCTACGTAACACAGGCCTTTGAGGCTGAATCGGGTTACTGAGCCAATATCTTGCGATACAAAGCCGATGCATCATTCAAATCATCACTCTTAGCTCCCCTAAGCGTTACCTTCCGTACTCATTTTACCTACCAATCCTCAAAAGGAGGATTAACACCTGAGCCGAATGACACCAGCTGCCTACCAAAGGAATCCAACCCTGGCGCTAACAGTCCACCAGTTTTGCACCCATCGATGCTAACCACTTTCAACTGGAAGAGTAAAAAATAGTCTTCATTAACTTCATTTTTACCAGAGAACTTTCTTGTGCTTAGCAGATTCGTCAAATTTTAGCAAGAATAAACTGGTACTCTAAAGATTGCCAGTTTTCTCAAGGGAATGATTGATGATTTCCTTCAAAATTAAATCTTTTTTTTTTTAATCAGTCATTTTTTTCTAACATTTAAAGCCTCTTTACAAGAAGTTTGTAAAATCTACGAAGTAGCATTGCCCCATTTCCAGTATTTGTATTATTTCATAAATAAACCCATAAAATATTTTATAATACCTAAATGGAAAGAAATGAAGAGATATTTATATATATATATATATATTACCCAAGGATGACGTGCACCAACTTTAAAGCGAATTGGTGAATTGGTGGAGAAATGAAGAAATAACCTCCATTTACAAGTGTCTGAAGGACTGAAACAAAAAAATTGAACAAATACAATAGGGTCTCCACTACATAATGGTGACCGAAAGAATGAGGTCACCAAACTGAAGGGCTTAAATATATCACGATGTGATTCTGACCTGATCATCAGCTCTTTAGCATAGATCCTGATTGTTCCGTTAGGACCGTAGAGGCCTGAGGCTAGGCTATTTAGTCCCGACATTTAAGGCGAGCTTGACCATTTGTCCGCCCTCATGAGAGCAATAAAACCCAACCTTCCCTCAAATGTATGCCATAATAGGTCATATCAAGTTGGACAGCCTTAACCCACTGACCACCAGGCGTCTGTTTGGCTATATGGTAACCGTCCAACGTAAGAATTGTTTTGGGTTACAGGAAACTATTTGGCTTGTCACTCAGTGTAGAGTTACCTGAAAGCAGCGCTACATCAGGTGAGTGGATAGAGTAGAGGAGGTCTCAGTCTGCTAGATATGAGCCTGCATGGATGACTTCATCGT
>JAGKTI010030387.1:0-12404 GCA_018397915.1 Birgus latro
CAGAGGGTTAAACAAGTGTCAATTATTTTAAGCCAAAAGGTTTTACCTTCAAGAGCCTTTCCAGACTTGCTGAAGATTACTTTGGACATCAGTGAACAAAAGACAAAACAACAAAGATCTACAATAAGCATAAATACATATACAGTCACAACTCGTTATGCATTGATTCGGTATACGATAATTTGCTACAACAATATTAAAAAAGTTACACCCCAAAATCGAATTTATTATGAATTTCCCGCTTTAATGATATTGCCATTGAAAAATTTTGTACAAAGTGCCAGGCGCATGCAAGGCAATCATCACTCTCCTCAGGCAAGATGGCAGCCATGGCGTGCAGAGCATTGTTTTGGTTCAGTTGCGCAGTCCCGCCACCCCTTCAAATCCCTGCCTTTTCCATTCATTCACGTGTGCCTCCCTGCTATCGTCACCTCTCAGCCAAGCATCGTACTACAGTATACATCGTATAGCACCAAGCCAACGTTACGCAAGTGTGATTATTGTGTTGCTGCAACGATTTACTGTACGTGAGTATTGCTGCGTGTTTCTTTTGGTGAATTACTGTACTGTGGATTTGTGTAAAGTCTTGAGTAGGTGACATTGAGATTTTCAGTTGATGTAACCCCCTCCCCCCTTTATAACGTATTTCAATCTCCTTGTTTACGATAAACTCGTTATACATTAAGGTATGATTTGACGTAACCCCATCGTATAGCGAGTTGTGGCTGTACACTACAGTGGGTACCTGAGGTCAGTGTAACTTGGGTCTAGTGATTCGCAAGTTTAGTGGAGACTGATAAAATATTCCCCTTATCGTTAGCAGACACCTCTCTCGTGTTTAGCAGTATTTTGCTAGCTACAACCTTTGGAACGTGGTGCTCCTTTGTTCCGCGGCCATATTTATGACGTCACCGACCGGGAACAGGTACAATTTCCAAATGTTCCCAATTTTGACATTCTGCAATAAATCAGAACAGATTTTGGTGCGTAATTTAAAAAAAAAATCACTTTCTTTAGCTTTCTTATGGTAAAAATTATAAATACCAAATACTGATTGTGAAAAAAAAAAAAATGGCAACAGATGCGAGGAATGAGCGGCGCAAGACCTGACCTGTGGGCACCGGGAACTTGGCAGCTGCTTCATGACAATGCACCAGCTCATTCCTCACATCTGAGTCAAACTTTCTTGACCAAACACAACACTCCTGTGGTTCATCAGGCTCCCTGCTCTCCCGACATGGTTCCTTGTTATTTTTGGCTGTTCCCTGTTCCCCAAGATGAAAATGCCGCTGAAAGGGACCTGATTTGAGTCACGAGAAGACATAATTTGGAATGTGACGACCCAGCTGTATTCCATTCCCAAAAATGCATTCCAGAAATGCTTCCAACAATGGCAGGACCTCTGGGAGAAGTGTGTGCAGTCTCAAGGAGACTACTTTGAAGGGGATTAGGGTTTCAGACCGCCAGGTGAATAATTCTGTTTTTCCCGGCCAAAGGTCGGATACTTTTTGAACAGTCCTCGTATATAAATGATTTTATACATATACTCATCCATTTGGGTAATACAGTACAGTATTTATATTTAACATAGTAGTACTAACTTGAAATGGAGCATTTTCAGGGCAAACTCCTCTCCCCTCCCCAACACCCCCCACTGCACCCTGCCACCATGAAATGCCTACCTATAAGTTTATGGACTTAACTCCCAGCATCCAGTTTGCTACTGACCATGTGGCTTTCAATTGGTTCAATCAACAAGAGCTTACTGGAGGTTTTACGATCATGTAATGACTCCAGAGGGAGTAGATTGGTCATTTACCCTAAAATGTATTGGCCTGTGGTAGCCTAGCCTCAGAACTGTAAGGGGATTATATGGGATTGATTGTTGACATTCCTAAGTCCACCGAGGTCAGATACAGTGTTCATAACTTGAGCCTTGTCTTAAAAAGTTTGTAGGGATCCAGAAAAAGTACTCATTAGAAAAATTTTTGTAAGATGAATTCAACTGCCTATTTGGATAATGTGGGGGGACCAGGCCGTTCTAGAACTTAACCCTTATGTCACCTCCAAACCCAGGCCTTGCCCCACTTTTTTTTGACTAAGTTATATTAATGGAGAAGGCATATTTTAGCATTTTAATCATGTTAGATGTTGTACATAACCCATTTTTCTTTTACTAATATTTAATAAACCTATATGCAGAGTTTGACAAGAAGGGCGGTGATGTGGTAAGCAAGACTCTGGAGAATTATGTGCGACATGTGGCCAGGACGGGTGACACACTCTTCCCATGGCACCGCATCCGACACTTCATGAGGCATCTTTTGCAAACGGTACCTCACACTTCTCCCAGTTCAGTATCTGATATTTACACTAAGCACATTCCACTTCCCCCTCCCCCCTCCAGTGGTAACTTTTGGTGTCTACAGTCCACTTACTTGTTCTGCCTAAAGGTGACTTAACTTTGAGTGACAAGTTGAGTGGTGCTGTACTTCAGGAATCTGTGTACTACATTTCATGATAATCGTGTAATGAAGAAGTGATCAAAGTTGAACCTCTCTGGTCATGACCCCTTTAGTCCAGATTTCATTTCATCTGGACAAAATTGAAACAGTGTGAATTCCCTTAATATGTTGTAAATATTTCCAAGATCATTTTAACTAGCCATGTTGAAAGCTGTTGTTATTTGTTTGGTCTCAGATTACGTTAAGTTGCCAGTCACCACAGTGCCCCCTACTTTTCAAATACAGTGAAAGCTCGATTATCCAGGCTCGGATTATCCAGCCTTCGGTATATCCGGGCCGTGACTGAATGGTTCAGTGGTACAACAATACATAGAATTATTCTTACGATAGCTCCGGTTGCTAGCGAGCGAGGCATGGGTAAACGAGCGTGAGTCTGTCCCCCCACCCACACCTCCTGCTCACAACTCGATCACATGGATGGCAAGGTGGAGTTTTGTTAGGTGATTGATAACCTAACCTAGCCTAGCATTGCTTAACTACCTAATAATTTAACCTATCCTAACCTGGGCTCCAGTTGGAGATTTGGGAAACGAAATCCACTTCTAATTGAAATCCACTTCTTATTATGCTGAATAAGTTTCTTCCACTGTGCCAGAAACAGTTGTAGGTACGGCCTAAAGAACGTGATGATGATAAAGGAGGAAATCTTTCAGCAAGAGAAGGTAATTATTAACAAATTCAAAGTAGGATAATACAGAAAACAAAGTAGAGGAATATGAATTGAACTGGTAAAGTCTTTAGGCTGTATGCTTAGACGAAAATTTATGGGTTTCACAATTTTAGGGGATGAAATGGAACAGAAATGTTTGCTAATCAGAAAAAAATTACTCTACCATCTCACGTGTTCTCTTAAGTTAGCATTCAGTTTCACATTCTTCGTTAGATATTCCGCTTCCCATTTCAGACTGGCAGAGCATACAGTTATTTCTGTCTCTTTCAGTTAAGTGTACATTATGTTTATTCTTTTGTTCGTTCTTAAGTGTGTGTGTGAAAGAGAGAGTATTGATGCAAACAATAATGTATTACATTAACCCCTTCATAGTTGTCGGCCTCGAACGATGCTTTACTGTACCGGTGTCAATGACTATGAGTTAAAAGCTATAAAAAAAACTGCGAGCAATTATGGGAAGGGATCGAAGGTCACTGATATATTTACACGACCCTACTTTACTGTCGCAAGCAGCCAGGCGGTCAATTCCTCTCAGATGTCTTCGCCGATATGTTTAAATGCTAATGTAACATGCCCCTTAATTTTGAGTAAGTTTCTTCCATTATGCCGAAAACAATAGTAGGTAAGGCTTAAGGAACATTATGATAATAAGAGAGGAAATCTTGCTGCAAGAGAAAGGTAATTTACCACCCTCAAAATAGGCAGAAAAATACAGAAAACAAACTAGAGGAATATAAATTGACTTGGCAAGGTCATTAGGCTGTATGCTTACATGAAAATTTATAGGTTTCACAATTTTAGTCGACGAAATGGAGCAAAAATGTTTACTAGTCAGAAGAAAGAAAAAAAACTTTTGTCTCACGTCTTCTCATAAGTTAGCATCCCACATTTTTTGTTCAGTGTCGCGGTTCCCAACACATTTCGGACCGACAGAGCATACAGTTATTTCTGCTCTTTGCAGCTAAATGTACATTTACTACTCATTCTTCGTTTGTTGTTATGTGTACGTTTCAGACAGTATTGATACAAATAATTATGTATTTCATTAACCCCTTCATAGCTGCCATCCTTGAACAATGCATTACTGCACCGGTGTCAGTGACGTTGAGTTAGGGAGCTATAAAATCTGCGAACAATTATGGGAAGGGAACGAAAGTCACTGGTATGGTTATACAAACCTGCTGTACCATCCCAAACAGCCAGGCGGTCAGTTCATCCCAGATGTTTTCGTCAGTATGTTTTAATGCTAATGTAACATGCGCCCTAATTTTATTCTTTCACGATTCATAGCAAATCAGAAGATGGGTTTAGGGACAAAAAAAACAATTAAAAGTGCACCAGACGAGTCTTACCACATCTGTAAGAAAATGAAACTGATTTTGGAACATAGAAAAAATGGTTCCAAGGCCTGCCACGGGAGCACACAAATTTCTGAACTCACGGCCATTGAGGGGGCTAAACATATACTTTACTGTAAGCAGTAAAAGCACCTTACCAAATCAGTTCATCCTGATATTCTGTTATGTTTTTCTGATTGTTTCTGGGTTGGCAAATAAACATTTCTTGTTAAATCTGTTTTCCCGTTGTTTTTAGCTATTCTGCTGGTGTGCAACTCTTGTTGTTAGTTAACGTAATGGCGGAAGGTACTGTTCTGATCTAATTGTTTAACCAAACCTGGCCTAACTTAGCTTAACTGCACCTAATAATTTAACCTAACTTAATCTCCAGTTTGGAAGTTGGGAAACAAAATCCACACTTGAATATGTTGAGTTTCTTCCATTGTGCTGGAAACAATCGTAGGTACAGTCGCGTTCATGAGTCCCGATACACAGGTGTTTTTGTTGTCTATTGCAGTGCTCACTGCTTTTGGAATATGGAACTTTTGTGCTTGCTGCTTGATACACTGAACATAATTTGATCGGTTAGCAAGTGAAATAGTTCAACATCCTACCAACGGTGGACACAACATCAGACAAGACAACTACATGCGTATCAGGACTCACAAACGCGACTGTGGAGCTTCAGGAACATGACGATAATAACAGAGAGGAAATTTTTCAGCAAGATAAAGAAATTTACCAAACTGAAACTAGAAAAATACAGAAACAAGCAGGATGCATATGCAAAGAGTTGGTAAGGTCTTTCTGCTACGTTAAGTGTACATTTTCCGGTAAATAAATCAGTCTAAGTAGTACTTGTTTTTTGTTTCCGCCGGATTAATCGTGATTTCGGACTATTCAGTCACCCCTTCGCACCATATACCCCGGATAATCGGGATATCTCTGTACTTGGAAGCATTCATAACATCAACTAGCTCAGCGATCCCCCCCCCCCCTGCCATCATACCATGTTCAGTGCACCGCTCCTCGTCCGATTAGCGAAGTTAAGCACTGTTGGGTCTGGTTAGTATTTGGATGGGTGGCTGCCTGGGAACACCAGATGTAGTTAGCACTGAGTTTTTGGTGGCAGGTTGGGGTGCCCACCATCAACTCACTCGATGTTGTGCTGCTCTTGGGTGGCTGCCCTTTCCTCTCTTCCTTCTGTCTGCGGCTGACTCTACACTGAGTGACAAGCCAAATGGTTTCCTGTACACCAGGGATCCATTTACTATGCTGGGTGGTAACCATATAACCAAACTATGATGCCTCATCATCCTGGGTGGTGATTTCAATCCCAAGGCATCGGCATGTCAGCAACCTTGACACAGACAGAGGGCTGGTACTACAATCCCAAACAGATAATCTTTTCATACTTAATAATCTCCATCAATATACCCATATCCCACACCAAGCCCTCTTCCACCCATCATCCCCAGACATCACCTTTTGCTTCCCAAACCTCGTCTCCACAACATCCTGGAGAGTGGTCAAAACCCTTGGCTCTGACCTCCTCCCAATCATTATCACTACCAAAACCAGAATCACCCCAGCTGGCCACAGACACACATACACTAATTATAAGAGCCAACTGGGAGGCTTTTGCAAATGAAACAGAACAACAATTTGAAACATTAAACAGTACATCTATCACAAACATCAACACCGCTGTACACACTTTCAATATAATTGTTCAAAATGCAGACAAAAGACACATCCCTAGAGGCAACAGAAAGAGACGCAACCCCAACTTCACACCAGAAATTCAAGGCGTCATTAGTCACTGCGACACACTACGACACTCCCCAACACCCCATACTCAAGACGCTGTACAGCAAATACAAGAACTCAACACTCAGGTAAACAGTAAAATACCAGAACAGCTGTCTGTAACAAGGAGAGGGCCTGTAAAAGGTACCAAAGCCAACCTACCCCTGAATCACATCTTTTTTATATTTCTTCCCGGAATCGTGCTAAGTCTGTTCTTCGCTCTGCTAAAAATAATTTCATCCGTGTTAAATGCTCTCAGCTTTCCAGCTCAAATTCCTCTCACTTCTTCTGGCACGTTGCCAAAAACCTTTCTAACAACTTTACCTTATCATCCTTCCTCCCTCTTTTCTGCTGTGATGGCACTGTAGTTATTTCTTCTACTGATAAAGCAGATTTCTTCGCTCAGACTTTCTCCTCCAATTCCACCTTAGATGATTCCATTGCTGTTCCTTCATCACTTCCCTCCTCTGACTCCCTCATGGCTGACATTAAAATTTCTTCAGCTGATGTATTTCCTGCCATCACTGGCCTCAATATTAACAAGGCATATGGGCCTGATGGAGTCCCTCCTGTTGTCCTCAAGAACTGTGCTTCTGTGCTTACACCCTGCATAGATAAACTCTTTCGCCTTTGTCTATCAGCTTGTACCTTTCCTTCTTGCTGGAAGTTTGCTCTCATTCAGTCAGTCCCAAAGAAGGGTGACCATTCCCAACTCTCTATCTATCATCCAATTGCTTTAACATCCTGTGTCTCAAAAGTTTTCGAGTCAATTCTTAACAGAAAAATCTTAATGCATCTTTCCTATCACAACCTTCTTTCTGATCATCAGTATGGGTTCCGTCAGGGGTGCTCCGCTGGCAATCTTCTAACCTACCTTTCAGACTCCTGGTCATCCTCTTTTCGGGACTTTGGTGAAAGCTATGCCATTGCACTTGACATCTCAAAAGCTTTCGATCGATTTTGCATAAATCTCTAATTTTCAAACTGCCCTCCTACGGTTTCTATCCTTCCATCTGTGCCTTCATCTCTTGCTTCCTTTCTGGTCGTTCTGTAGCCGCTGTTGTAGATGGCCATCGTTCTTCTAGATCTATCAACAGTGGTGTTCCTAAGTGCTCTGTCCCATCACCAACTCTCTTGCTTTTATTCATCAGTGACCTTCTAAGCTGTACATCTAACCCTATCCACTCATACGCTGATGATTCCACCCTTCACCTTTCCATTCGGTTCGCGCAACGTTCATCAAAGCAGTTACTTCAACAAACAAGGGGTGAGGCTATGGCACACCCAATGTCTGATTTGCCTCGTATCTCTGATTGGGGTAAAAATAATCTTGTTGTTTTTAATGGATCAAAAGCTCGGTTCTTACACCCATCAACCCACTAATGTTTAATAATGTCCAGCTCAGTCCTGCATCATCCTTGAACATGCTTGGGGTTTCATTCACTCGGGATTTATTGTGGAAAGAGCATATTACATCTCTTGTGAAGTCTGCTTCAAAGAGATTAGGTGTGCTAAGCCGACTCCAAACTTTCTTTACCCCTGCACAGTTGTTAACTTTGTACATGGGTTTTTATTCGCCCCTGTATGGAGTACAACTCTCATGTGTGGGGAGGCTCCCCACATGCAGCTCTTCTCAATAGGGTGGAGTCAAAGGCTTTTCATTTCATTAATTCTCCTCCTCTTACTGACTCCCTTCAACCTCTGTCTCTTCACCGCACTGTTGCATCATTATCTCTTTTCTGTCGCTACTTCAATGGTCACTGTTCCTCTGAGCTGTCTGCTTGCATCCCTCCACCTCTACGACGGGTGCACAGCACCCGTCTAGCAATAAACTCTCATCCCTTTTCTGTCCAACTCTCTAATGCAAGAGTTAACCATTACACCCAGTCCTTCATTTATGCAACTGGTCAACTCTGGAACTGTCTTCCTCTGTCTGTATTCCCTACTTCCTATGATCTGCAGTCTTTCAAACGCAGTGTGTCCATGCATCTCCAAATGAACGGATCTTGAATTTGGCTTTCTTTCATATTGTTTTTGTTTTTTCTTGGAAGGACCGGTGTGTGGGGCCCATGGCCATTGGTCCCTTCTTTCTTGCATTAAAAAAAAAAAAAAACTAAATTGATCACAAAACAAACACCAGCAAACGCAAAACACTAAACAGCATTACACTCTCCAGCAGCAACACTACACAATCACATGCGCCATCACAACAACAGAGACCATACCCTTAAACGAACAACAAGTAAACACTCTCATCAAGCACTTTTCACGTCAGTCATCTAAACCCCCATTGCGATGACCGACGTGTCATCTGACGCAAGAGACAGTTCCCCACAGACCCAGACGTCGCACCTTTCACCTACATCCCTCAAGGATCCATTTTGTCCACTACTCTTTTTAACCTATACATGCACGACATACCCACACCCCACACACCACAAATACACATAGCTTCCTATGCGGGTGACATAACACTTACATATACACACCAAAACACAAACACAGCTGCACACATCCTCCAACCTTACCTCAACACACTACACGAATGGTTCACACAAACAGGCTCTGAATAGCCCCCAGCCAAATCTACAGTGATCCTTCTCACAAACTGGACAGCAGAACACAGTCACAATCTACACCTCACCATAAACAACACCCCTTCCACACACACACAAAATCTTTGGTGTAACATAGTCATCAATGTCATTGCAACAACACATCACAAACATTAAAGATGAATTAACACCAAGACTCAGTGCCTTAAGGTTACTTGCCCATACAACATTTGGACACAACAAGGAAATCACCACCACAGCATACAAACAGTATAAACGTTCATTGATGAATTATGCAAGCCCTTCTTGGGCTTCTAACCTCACTAAAACACACTACAACACCCTACAGACCATACAGAACAAGGCTGTAAAAATAATCACAGGCTGCACAGCTACTACACCCACAGACCACCTACACCAAGAAACCAAAGTCCTGAAAGTCAAGGATCATCTAGACCTGAGCAGCACCCAGATTCTCGCCACAGCCTCCACAAACCCACAACATCCACTACACTACATGGCAGCACATCCATGCACACCAAGGAACATCAAAACAACACCCAGCACATGATATCATACACAAATACTGTCATCTTTCCCCCCTTGTCTGTCTCAAACCAGCTTCCAGAAGCATATCCATACTCAAATCACTCGCCGCTCGATTCAGTCACATAAAGGCAAAACACAGCTGCATTCACAGCCTCCTGATATCCACCCTTCTGAATCCTATCTCCCTTATGAGGACAGGGTCCACCTGGCCAGGCTGAGATGTGGGCATCATTCAGCCCTCTTGAGTTATCAGAAGAAGCTGGATGACTCTGTCACTGACTTCTGTCGAGGATACAACACAACAGCCCATACTATTAAGCACATTATGGAAGACTGCATTGCACACTATCACCTGCATCAAGAATACAACATATACTCCTTGAGAGCTCTGTGGGAAAGCCTGGTTTTGGCCATGGCCTTCCTTAGGGACTTGGAGCTGTTTGGCCAGACTGCTTAGGGAACAACTACTACTACTATGGCGCCTAATTAAGGTGCTCCAACCAGATTGGGCCTGTGTCGGTTTGTATCCAAGGGGTGGTTGGGGTTTATTGTTCATATAATGCCACTCAGGGATGAGTGAGGGCTCCTATGCCTCTCGTGGGGCAGCTCAGGGTTAGATGGTGTACGTATGTGTAATTTTCTACAATGGCTCTTGATGCAGGTGAAGCTTCTGCAAAGACTAAAGGTGTCAAGAGGAAGCATGTAACGTGAAATATTGTTGAGAAAGTGAAAATACTGGATAAATTAGTAGCTGGTTTTCATGCAAAAAAACTTGTGAGTGAGTTTGGTATCGTCAAACAAACTGTATCTGACATCAAGTATAACATATAGAAAATTAGGCAGCTTGCTTTAAAGTGTGGTATTACAGACATTGAATTTGATAAAAGTACAAGAAAAACTCTGAATATGCCATCAGACAAGAATCTCACTAGATGAGGCTGGTTATGAGTGGTATATGAAACTGCAATTATTTAGAGTGGTATGTGAGTACAGTATTGTTGTTTTATAAATTGCGTTTTCATCTGAAAAGAGAAGAGTCTTACACTTTTGAAAGCTGGCAACTGATTGGTTGTCCTAGTGCATTCACTAGTAGCGATGTTTTTTTTATAAGGGTTTGGCCCTTGGCCTTTGATTGATGTGGCACTGTGAATGAGGCAATAGGCAGGTTGCAGGTGGGGAAGGCAGCAAGTGTGTGTCTGGGGTGACTGCTGAAATGTTGAAGGCCTCAGGAGATAGAGGAGTGAGGTTAGTCACCGACCTCAGAAGTATGATTACAGTATATATGAGTGTGTTGTCCCTGATGATTGGCTGAAGAGCGTAATTGTAGATGTGTACAAGGGAAGGGTGATGCCCTGGAAAGAGGAAATTATAGAGGTATAAAGCTTTTAGATCAGATAATGAAGGTAATGGAGAGAGTTCTAGAAGGTATGATTAGAGAAAGAGTGAATATTGATGAGATGCAGTTTGGGTTTATGCCAGGCATGGGGACCACTGATGCCACATTCATTGTTCGACAGCTTCAGGAAAAATATATAGGATAGAAATGGGAACTGTACTTTGATTTTGTTGATTTGGAGAGGGCCTTTGACAGAGTCCCTAGAGAGGTGGTGAAGTGGGCATTGAGAAAGCTTGGGATGGAGGAGTGGCTGGTTACGGTGGTTATGGCCATGTATGTGCTCGCACCCAGGTATGAGTGTATGGAGATTTGAGTGATAAGTTTTCTGAGGATGTTGGTATGCACCAGGGGTCAGTTTTGAGTCCCTTGTTTATCATGGTACTGGAAGCCCTCTTACGTGACTTCTGAAATGGACTCCCATGGGAGATGTTGTATGCTGATGATTTGGTGTTGATTGCAGTCAATGAAAGGGAGGCAGAGGAAAGATTTATGAAGTGGAGCGATGGTATGGGGCACAAGGGCTTAAAAATAAATGCAGATTAAACAAAACATGATATCTAGGGTTGGAGGTGGTGCTGTCAAAGAAGAGGGAGACTGGCCATGTGCAATTTGCCACAAGGGTGTCAGAAGTAATTCCGTCTTGTGCACTGTTTATGATAAGCGGGTGCATAAGAGATGTAGTGGTATTAGAGGTAGACTGCGAGATAATGCTGATTTTATGGGTGGTGTGTTGGGGAGAGCAGGTGGAGATTGTTAGGCATGAAAGGATTGAACTTGCTGGTGAGGCTCTTGAGTGTGTGGAAGAGTTTTGTTATTTGGGAGACATGTTATGTGCCGGAGGTGGAGCTGGAGCTAGCTCTGTGGCTAGGGTGAGGAGTCATTGGACAAAGTACAGGGAACAGTTGCCTCCCCTGACATTGAGAAGGCTTTCCCTGCATGCTAAGGGATCTTTGTATGCAGCAAGTGTTAGGAGTGTAATGCTGTATGGTAGTGAGACCTGGGCAGTAAAGGAAGAGGATATTCACTGGCTTAAGCATACAGAAATGACAGTGATTAGGTTGATGTGCAGTGCGTCCCTGAGTGTGAGGCTTGGGGGGCTAGGTTTACGATGGAATAGTTGAGATGTAGGATGGGACTGGAGTGTATTGGTGTTGTGATGAGGAGGGATAGATTGAGATGGTTTGGGCATGAGTAGAGGATGGGGGATGATAATTGGCTGCAGAAAGTGAGAAGTGTTAAAGTTATGGGTAAGGTAGCAAGAGGTAGACTGAAAAAGACCTGGGATGAGGTCATTGAGTGTGACCTCAGGGTTAAGGGACCATATAGGGAAGCTGCCAGAGATCGAGCAGCGTGGAGAGCTGCCTTTAGGTGACTAAGGCTGATACATGCAAGCATGTTGGAACCATCAAAAATGAAACAGAATTATAGCTTCTTTCAAGCCCTATGCTTGGCAGCTAAGTATTCCCCTCTGTATACCTTCTTTCAGGCCCATGCTTGGGAGCCAAGTATTCCTCTCTTACCACCTCTTTTCCATTCCTAGAAAAGTCTTCTCTTCTCCCTAAC
>JAGKTI010030388.1:0-12403 GCA_018397915.1 Birgus latro
ATATTTTTGATGTGTGAAAGTTTCAAGCGTACTTTCTGAGTCCAGATATTCCTTTTGTAAAACGGAACATTGAAATGAATGAATTTACAGTATATACAACTCTATTTTCGACACAGACAAGTCAATCAATTTATGTTACCAAAAGACTTTACCTCAGTCCTATTGTTTGCTTAATTCCATTGTCAAGAAATGGGAGCGTTTAAATTTCTTTTCTAAGTAAATATCACCTTGGCATACTCAGTATCTTCATATCCTGTTTTTCACTGCAGGTCTGGGCATGACTTTCCTTTTCTTCACATTAATTTTCAAGCTTTCCTTCAGATTCTGCTCGTCAGCTCAAGTATCATTTCACGAAGTTTCTCCCGCCGAGTCGTAACGTTCTTTCTTTCTGGTGTATCAGGCTCCACTCCACCAACATGTGGTGCTCTGCAGAGAATGTATGCAGGGTGAGAACTGTTTGTAAGTGTGATTTGTGTTGGAGTTGCTTTGGATGTGTGTGGTTTGTGAACCAAGTGTAATCGGCCCGCACAAGCCGACTGGGTGCAAGCATTCTTTATAGTATGCGACACTCGTTCAACCACAGCAACCCTTATGTCCGCCAAAGCAGTACTTGGTCAGAAGAACGCTCCCAAAGTTTATCACCCTGGCGGGGCGCGAACCCTCGTTCTTCAGTGTACGAAAATGCACACTTTACCACTGTACCACAGAGGCTACGTTTGCGTTTATAAATAAATTAGCCATGCTGGCGTGTGTTGGTCCCATCCACTGAGCTATATAACATGAAGCTGCAATCGTCGCAGCGAACGTGTGACTGGCTGCCATATTGAAACGCCTGCACTCGTCGCCTCCACCATGGAAATGCAACTGGAACACCGTTCTTAGCTTGCTGTTTCAGTTTCGCTGTTGCTTCTTTGTATACATATTGATCATAATACAAAAATATACGTAGATTATGATTTACTTCTGCCCAGCTCTATGAATTATTTGATGCATTTAGCTAAGAACATGAAAACAACAACGTCATAGGTTGCTGCGGTGCAGATCACACTTTTTCTTTTCTCCTTGTGACTGCCTTACCCTAATGCCTGTTTAATTATGATAGTAAGGATGAAACTGGAGTCGATGGAAAGAGCACGTATACGAAAATAATTTATTTTCCCATCATAATGTATATAAGCACATTATATACAATAAAAAATTGTCATTATCTATTAGCTATTAACAGCACAACGTACACATCTTCGTATATATTAAACATACTTCCATAATTATTTCTTACTGATATTCAAATACAATCAACCTAGCCGGCTGCTTTCTAAGTACCAGTAGCTTCCTCTGTGATAAATGTCTTAATGTGATGTACCCTAATATTACTGTAAAAACTGTGATACCAGTTTTATTGGTTTATGACATGATTATCTTTAATGGAGGCGTCAAGCATATGCGTATTTGGGTAATCAAATATTCTCTGAATTACGGGTAATACTGCGCGAGATGTGTAACACAGCTGTGCAAATAAGTAGTGGCATAAGTTGATTTTTTTTTTTTTTCAGAATAGGAATGCATTCCTCAGCTTCATGACAGATTTTAACTACACTCTCATCTGCATAGAGGAGGCCTCCCCTATCTCTCTGGCTAATAAAAGTGCTCAAATACCTATAGCTTTTTGATGTTGATACCAGTGCTTCTTCTGAAGGAAGAATCTTTTCTCGGTCATTTAACATAACCAGTAATCTTGTAGAATTAGTAACACGATATATTTCTTACCTTAATGTAATGCCATCTCTGTCCGATGAATTCCTGTGCCCATTTCTGCATCCATAAGATGTGCAGTGGTCCATGGCACTATTTTTTCCGGATTCATCGGCTGATTTCAAAAGGCGCGGGCGTCAGGAGAGATGCATAAACATGACTGTCACTACATCAGCGCCGCCCTGCCGGCGGGCACACAAACTACGTGGCGCTACCCATGAGAAAGCTCCTCCATATTATAGAACTCAGTGGTCCCATCATCTGATGGCAATCGTTCATGTGTCGTAATCTGAGTTTTTGACATCCTCAGAACTGGAGCCGGGAAGTATCCACCTAGCACCTCATCCCACGCTGTCCTCGGCCTACCTCTGGGCACTCTTCCCTCTGCGTTAGCACTGCGATCCTCATCGGTCAGTTATACTAATAAAATGTCGGCAATTCAAAGACTTCATTCACTATACGTCGATGATTATACAATTACCCTACCAAAGTAATTTTAAGAAATGTCCCATTTGAATGCTGTGAATACTTTTGATAAAATAGTTTTATGTCACACCTCTCTTTGTGTGTACAGTACTTTCTGGCAACCCATATATAGTTTTATGACAATCAGGCCATCTCAGAAAAGTCCTCTAGTATCTTTACACACTTGTTTCCTGTTCGTTGTATTCAAAAGTTCTCACCACAGCTGCATTTCATATGAACTACATGGCTGTTTTTCAATAAATACCACGTATAAGGGTTTCATAATATCTGTAAATGTCTCGTTTACTTCGCTGACAATCTGATTACGCTCAGGACACCTTTTTCACACAAATGACAGAAGACGTTATTGATAATACATTTCATTATCATGGGTGAGGTTATGAGATAAAGGAAAGTGATGAAGACAGGGATGGGAATATCAATGAATGGCGAAGAAGGAAGTATTTCAAATGTGATACATAAAATGATGCTCTGCTCGTGGCTAATTGTCAAGAGGAACAATGCAGACTGAAGGCTGGTTTTATTCATGTCTGTGCCTTGAAAGTTAATACAGATAAGAATGAAGTAACGGTTGTTCAGTGTGAAGATGACTCCCAGTGTGATCTTTTCGTATCCTACATGGAGAAAGACTTGAGCTGGTGAGACAGTTTAAGTACCTGAGTGCGGTTATATAAATGGATAAACGTGGAAAGGAAGGGGAAAATAGAGTGGCACAGAGAAGAAAAATGAATGATGCTGTGAAAGACTTTATATATAACAGATCTTTGCATGGCAGGTGCAAGTGGACTGCGTGAAGGAGTATTTGCCCCGACATTACTATATGTGTATGAGTCTCCGGTGTGGCATGAAAACGAAAATTCAGGAGTTAGAGTGGTGGCAATTGGATTCTTGAGAAACGTGTGTCGAGTGCTGAGCGTGGATAGGAAAAGAATACAGCCATCTCTCAGTTTACTCGAGGGTTGCTTTCTTTAAACGGTCGTGTAATTTGATTTCCGTGTAATTTATACATAATTATCCCATAATAATGAGGGGTAAGTGAGGGGATTAAGGTGTAGTAAATAACTGGCTTATTTACTCAACGTAATGTTTATTTACCATTTTGTACATACCAATCATCCTGTACCTTACAATGTTTAGCGTATTTATTATCTTGAAATAAGGCATTATTGGCTGACATATTAGTCATGGCGGACGAGAACGACTGGCAGTGCTAAGTGATCGTCACACCTGCGAATGGCGTGATGTCCTGCGCTGCCTAACGACACATGCAGACGGTGGTCGGCATTGATTCTGCAGTGAGAGAAGCTGTAACAGTATCTTGTGGTTCGGCAAACTGACGCAGTGCTTCTGAGTAATGAGTCAAATACTTTCAAAACAGGAAAAAGAGCCCATTTTTTTTTGGGGGGGGGGGGAGAAGAGAGAAGGGAGTGCAGAGTAGAAGATGACGGGAGGGGGGAATAATGAAAAGAGTGAGAGTGAAAGAGAATGCTGGAGGTCTATCCTCCTTGGTGAGTCATTATCTAGCTAGCTATTTTTTAAATTAATTTGTGGGTGGGGGTCGAATTGAATCATGTCAAGGCTATTTGGGAAGTTTTTATTGTAGTTGTTGATGTTTTCTTTCTGTAAATTTTAAGTATGTTTCGTTTTGCTGTCTGAGGAGTGTTTCCCATATTTCAGAAGCTTGTTTGTGTAGTCGCATGTTTACTGGCAGTGTTGCTGTCACTGCATGGATCTGACTTGTTGTGAGTGTGTATGGGTATTTCTGATTTGTCGCCCATCTTAGGGCTTTGTTTTGGGTTCTTTGAAGTTTTCTAAGTTGGTTGTTGCTTAGTGAGTGTATGGGGATTGGAGGGTAGTCTAATGTTGGTAAAATTATGGATTTTACTAGGTGAACTTTAATTTTGGTTGGAAGATTCCTAAATCTGGATAAATTTCTAAGAGCTTGTTCACCTAGATTCTTCCTTTCTTTGATGTGTTTATAGTAGCCATTAGAGGTGATTTTTAGTCCTAGTACTTTTCCTTCATTTTGGAATATTCTGTCCTCATAACGAGTATTTATTTTTAGTGGTGGGGTGGTTCTTGATCCTAGTGCTATATTTGTAAACTTTGCAATGTTGCAGTGTTAGTTTTTATTTTCCATTTCTCCTTGTACTCATTTATTAATTCTATTTCCTTTTCAGTTCTTCTGTCACTCATGTTTTTTATTTACATGGGTAACCTGTAATTTGTGTGATGTCATCTGCGTATAATAGGTTTAGTCCTATTCTAGGAGGGGGGATGTCGCTTGTGTATGTTATGAAGTGTCGGGGACAACACACTCTCATGTGGGACTCCACAGCTCAATTAAGGGGGCACCAAGGTATTGCTCGATCTTGATTCTGGCTCCCCTGTCTTCAAGAAAATCACATAGGAGCCTTTCAACAATTTCTGGGAGGTTTAGTTGAAGAATTTTATATTTTAATCCCAGGTGATTTGTTCAGTGATGAGTACAAGTGCTTGAGCCGTGTCCCTTTCATTGCGGAATCTGTACTGATGTTTGTGATAATGATCTTCAGTGTTAAGGTGGGTTCTCAGCCTGAAGTTTATTATTCTTTCCAATATTTTACCTGGAACTTCGAGTAGTGAAATGGGTCTGCAGTTTATTGGGTGTCTGGGGGATTTGTTGGCCTTCGGTATTAATTTTAAAATTGATTTTTTTCCAGATGGCAGGGAAATATCCTGATGAAAGTGCGGCATTAAATATGTTGGTGAGATTATTTATTGCTGTGGTCGGTAATTGGTGAGTATGACCTTGTTGATTCCGCTCTGTCTGGGGCATGATTTTCTCATGTATCTGATTATTCTTTTGGTTTCGTCAGAGGTGATGGAAGGTGTGAGTAAGGGGTCTGCATTTAGCCTTGAAGGGTCTGCATGAGTGTGTGGTGTGATTCTCTGTAAGTTGTTTCTTAAAAACTCAGACACCATTTCTGATGTTTCATTATGCATTTCATTTCCTCCTTCTTCTTCTTCTTCTTGGAACACATTGCTCCAGATCTGCCTGTGGAGAGATTCTTGGGCTTGAGGTGTATAATGTTTGGTGTTGTTTTGGTCAAGGAGGTAGTGTGTGTTTGGAGGTTTATTTCCCGATAGATGTTTTAATTTTATCCAGAAATCAGAGGGGTGTTTGTATAGTGAGGAGAGGTGTTCAATGGTTTTGTTCCAGTGAAGGTTAGCTTCGGAGAGAAATGTTTCATGTATTGGCTCTTGAAGTTCTTTATATCTGTTATAGTGGTGGGCAGTCCAGCCATTCGTGGATGTATGTTGTCTGAGGGCGTTAAATTGTGTAATCAGGTTTTGAGTGTCTTGGCTGTGTGGAGTGTGGGGTAGTGTTGTATGTTGTAGGAATGTTATTGGAGATGGCTCTGTTGATTGTGGAGTACCATTGTTCTATTTCTATGTCGATTTTTTCCAGTGTAGCTTCTTCAACTCTGTTGTTTTCAGTCATTCATACATTTATTTCTGTTTGAAATCTATCCCAGTTAGCTTGTGTGAAGCTTGGTCTGGGAGGGATCGGGGTGAGAATTGGATTTGTCGAAATTGTGAGACTAACTGGGATGTGATCACTGGCGGTGAGTGAGCCTTGAGTACTTTTGATGTTGTGGTATGTCTTGTTATTTGTAAGAATTATGTCTAGGGTGGTAGCTGTGTTGTGTGCATAGTAAGTGGGAAAGTGTGGGCCTATGTGGTTTACGGTTATGGTTCCTTGGGTAATAAGGTGGTTAAGCTGTCTGCCTGTGGTGTCTGTTTGTCTGTATCCAAGGGCTGGGTGGTTGGCACTGAGATCAGCCAGCATGTAAACTGCGATTTCTTCTGAAAAGTTGGAAAAAATCAGGTGCTGGTATATATGGTCTGGCAGGGGGTTGATATAGCGTGGATACTATGATAGGTCCTGTGTTTGTTTGTATTTCTATGGCAAGGAGGTCAGAGATGAATGTGTCGTATATTTTGTGTGGAATGGTGTTTCTTATTGCAATTGCTGTACAGTCATGTGGGCCTTCAGTGAGGTTTTTTGTGTGAGTTTTGTATCTCGAGATTTTGGGCAGCTCATGTTCTGGTGATCTATGGCTGTTGATGAGGATAATGTCTGGATTTTAGTTTCTGTATATATTGTTAAGCCCAATGTGTCTCCCTCTCCAGTGGAGGACGTTATGTTGAACTATTGTTACTTTCTGCATTATTTTGATTTGGAGTGTGTGTTTTTGTCATTATGGGATTTTGGTTCTGATATTTTAGAGATTTGGGAGTTTTTTTTGTTTCAGTCCTGCTTGACTTGAGGGGTTTTGGGTTGTGGTATCGTTGTTTTGTTTGAGTTTAGAGTTGATCTGGTTGTTCTAGGTTCTTCTGCTGGTTCATCATCCTCATCATCTTCGGTGTATAAGTCGGAGGAGAGGCTGAGCTCTGGTTCCAGTGAGGGGCTGTGTTCACCTTCCATTGTAGGTATGTAATCATCTGCTGAGGGGTTGTGTTCAACTTCGTCTGTGGGGGTTGGTGGGTTCTGGTTGGAGATTTTTGTCTCCTGATCAGTTGTTGTGAGATCAGATAGTTTGTTTTGAGGGTGGGTTGTTGGCAAGCATCACTGTTGGAAGCTTGTTCAGGTTCAAGAGTTCAACGAAATTTTTCTGGAAGGTGCCTGGGCTAACCACGTTCAGTGTGTGTGCATGAAACAGGCATACAGTCATTTTGGAAACCTGTGGAGAGTCCGTGATGTTGTTTGTTAAGTTCAGGGTAGTGTTAGGGAGGCATTTTTGGTTACATGACAGTAAGTTTGGCTACTCTTATCTTTTTCTGCTTTGATCTTTTCAGAGACCATTTTTTTGTTCCTTTTTGGTATATGAATGCCAGTGTCCTACGAGAATTGCCACAACTGACACTTTGTTTAGTTTCTGATTTACATGTGGTCCATGTGTATTCTTGGCTCGAGCATTCATAGCATATTATGAAGTCCCTAGTTTTTGGGCATTGGTTGGTGGTGTGGTCTTCGATGGAGTAACATTTCATGCAGTAATTTATCTTGATGAACTTTTCTTTTGCCATTTGATGAGGTGCGATAGAGATGTTGAAGAGTTTAGTGCCGTGTTCCATTGCTATATCGGTCATTTGGGTCGTAGCTAACTCAATCTTTAGCATGTTCTTCCTGTTGGCAATGTTGGGGAATTTGTAGATTTTCCTGATCGAAGCCCATTCCTGTTTTCCTTCGATTTCTTCAGTGATTTCGTCTTCAGTATTATCAAAAGCAAGGTCATCTACTTTGTAGCATATTAATGATCTTCTTGCCTTGACCTCTTGAGGGACAATGGGAAAGAAGCCATTTTCTTCTAACCGATGTGAAGCCTGGTTCCAGAATCCTGTCAACTTCATAGTCAGTTGCCGTGATTATTATAGTCTTTGGTTTCATGAATTGCTGAGGCAAAGACATTGGCAGGGCCGAGGATTCGCAGGAGTTTTTTCTGTCACGAGGGTTGTCTGTGGCTTTAACTTTTAGTTTCGCCATGATTCATGTTAAAGAAGAGCTGATGAAGTTATCCTACCTAACCCAAGGGCGCTCCTGCCTTAGATATGTCTCCCCACCTGCAAGAAGGAGTCGTAGGAGACTCGCTAAGGTGTCCCTGGGTCTTCCCAGTGAGCTAATCCTAACCAGAGTTTGGAGAGCCACCCCGCTTGACTGCCTCCTTGAACCACCCCTTCTAAGGGGCCCCTTTGTGGCTCTGCCCGCGGGGTTCGGCGTCGTTCTACAGTCAAGCTCTATGGCAATAAGATGCTCTTCTCTTTGTTAATTTCCCAAAAGGGATGGAGTTTGGGGTTAGATGGGGAGTGACTCTTGTGTGATTTTCTCAGAGTCTGTGGAAATACAGACTTTGTGGCTTGGATGTGAAGGATCGGTAGCCATGGAAGTGATGGTGAAATCACTTCCATGTGATTTCACCGTGAAGTCTGTTTACAATATGTTGTCCGTGGCTAGTCATCAGATTATTCGGTGGGCAACTTTATGGTACCAGAACAAAATAATAAAGAAAAACAGGATTCAAAGTCTTTCAACAATGATATTCATTATTATTTCCTAATTCCCTAACAAAATATTTTATTCACAGTTACAAAACTGATATTAATCTCATTTTAGTAATAAACGCAGTAGCCAGCCGCAAGCCAAACTTCATTTACAATTCTCATCACATGCAAAATCTCTCACTGTTGGTCATTATGGCTAAGTACTTGTGAAAACGACCTTTTCTTTAACCAAATGTGACGCCACATTAAGTCGGAAATCGTCTGAAGCTTCTGCGCTGTTTTGAGAATCCGTGTATTTAAAACAAAAATTCGTTTTTTTTTTTTTACAGAGCCGTACTTCAAAATTGATAAAAAAAAAAAAAAAATCAGTTTCGTGTAAATTAAGATCATAGTAATGTGATTCGTGAAAGGTATAGAAGAAAGATGTCTGTGGACAAGGTAGCTGAAGAGAGTGTGCATAGACTGTTTGGTCAGATGAAGTGAATCGATATCAATAGGGTGGTGAAAGCGGTATATATGGGTGAGCTTGAAAAAGGGAGAAGGCGTGGTAGGTAAAGAAGAAAGGAAGTTTGTGAGACTGAGAGGTATGGAAGCTGGCGAGGCTAGGGAAATGACAAGGGTTCGATTTAACTTAATGAATTTTGGACGGACGAGTGTATGGCAAGGGTTTGCCACTCCTTCCTTTAACTCGGCAATCGTTGGATTGTCTCAGCCTGGTAGGTACTGTAAATATGAAGCTACGTGTGGACGGGTGTACTGTACCTACCTTGTGGAGCCAGGGGGTTGAATGGTGCGTGAATCAGAGTGTAACCCATTTTATTGTGCATTTTTGTTAATCATTTCTCCTGCTACCCTGTTCTATCCTTTCCCTGGCTTTTGTTACCATACCTCACCCTACGTGGAAGTAAAAAAAAAAAAAAAAACAGGCTCGATTGTGATGTTGACGACGATGTCATTTTCTTATTCTTTAACCCGAGGAATCACATCGATGTATGGGTAGGTCGCAATGCTTTGTCACAGCTACACCCATCGACATACGGGTACGTCGCGCAATTGCAAGGGTCATAATTTGCACAATTTTCAAGTTTCATGGGTGATTTTTGGTAGGCATATGTGGGAGAACTTCCTCTACCTGCTGTCAAGCGGGGATACTGCCTGGCCCCACCTACCCCCTCCCCCCTCCCCCCACAATGGGCAATTCACCTGTTAGCAGTAAGCTGGCCAGTAAAGGTATGTAGCCCCACGGGCTCTCCAATGACGAAATTCATGGTGAAAGTGATTCCTGAGGTGGAGGACAAAGAAATAAAGAAGCTTGAGCAAGAAACAAACAGAAGTGATGAGGTGATAATGTCATAAAGTGATTCCTGAGGTGGAGGACAAAGAAATAAAGAAGCTAGAGCAAGAAACAAACAGAAGTGATGAGGTGATAATGTCATAAAGGAAGGTGCCATATGTGGATGTTTTTGGTAACTGAACAATGCTTCTACTGCCTATATAAATGTGTGAAAACCAATATAGTCTGTTACTACACATAAATTCGTACCAAATACACAAATAAATACGTAATTGAATGTGGCTTGAATTAGTTAACCCTTCCATAGTTTGTTTTCTTTAGCCAAGTACCCTGAAAAAGAAGGAAAACGTAAGGTTGCATGACACCTTTATCAACATTTTTAAGCACAGGACCGCGATTTCTCTATGAATTTTCGATGTTTCTCACCAAAAGCGAAGGTTCGAGCCAGTAAACATTTTTTCCAAAAATGCTCAGGATTTTGGGATATTGTAGGTTGGAAATCGGTCGGGATGTGACGGGTTAACATAACTTTTTATGAAGGACTGAACTGCACGAATTACGGTCATTTCGCCCACATGCCAATTCGCCCACATACCAATTCGCCCACAAATCAATTCGCCCACAAGTCAATTCGCCCACATATAAGAGTCAATTGGCCCACATATAAGAGTCAATTGGCCCACATATAAGAGTCAGTTGGCCCACATATAAGAGTCAATTCGCCCACATATAAGAGTCAATTCGCCTACATATAATTAAAAAGAAATAATTATTAAAAAACAGCTACATACATGTAAGATTCAGATTAAAGAAACTTTTATTAAAAAACAGCTACATATATGCAAGATTTAAAAAGTAGTGACAAAGATTAAAAAAAAAAGAGAGAAACTGATTTAAAAAACAGCTACGTACACGCAAGATTCCGCTGCGGACTGGGCCATTGAGATGAGCTCACGCTTTCAGCAACTGATATGCAGATCTCTCACCCCTCGCCTGCTCATCCCAAAGAGTGAATATTTTACCCTGTACGTCTCTATATTTTTTCCGTTGGATCCTTCGTAGCTTTTTCTTTTTTTTTCTTTTTTTTTTCGGATACTAGCCTTATGTACACAGATGTCAATTTAGCCTCTTTGTGGAGAAGGCTTACGAGGAGGTAAAACTGGAGGTTACATCTACCTGCAGCACGTTTGTTGAGTCGATTGTGCCAGCCTTCAATGTCATTATTGGTACGGACAGACTGACTGAAAATACTCCAGCTAGAAGTTGGCCATAAGGAGTTGTGGATCCATGTTCTTGAAATATACTGCATTATCGTTTGTAACTGGGTTGTGGTAGCTTGGCGAGAGAGACGTTCAAACATGGGCTCTATATCTGCCTCAGGCAGAAATGGAAGGACCATCACTTTCCGCAAGTATTTGTACGTCCCGTCATCATGTGTGTAGGCATGCTGGAGACCAACCTCTTGAACCTACGTATATATTTCAAAACAAAGAAATTAGCAATTGTAGTGTTAAAAAAAAAAAAAGTCTGGTCACATTTTGGTGATAAAATTTGTTTAAAAACTACTATTCGACAGGAATATATAAAAAAAATCTGGTCACATTATGGTGATACAATTTGTTTAAAAAGTACTATTCGACAGGAATATATATAAAAAATCTGTAGGGGTATTATTTCGTTTTTAGCCGTGAACGGAGTTATGTTCCCCGATTTAATATGGAAGCTTAAAATGTAATATACAACCGTGTAATAAAGGTGAAAAGTAGGGCAATTGTTTACTTACAGATTTATAGTTTTCAATCTTTATTTACGTTTCCCGCGGTGTTTTGAGTGAAGGATGGCCATGACAGCTACTATTGTGTTGTTAGGTTAGGTTAGGTTAGGTTAGGTTAGGTTAGGTTAGGTTTGGTTTTTCATGTTATTCTTTTTCGAATTTCATTTTTTCCTTCCGATTAGTGTTTTAGACTATTTCATTTGTTGTGCAATTGCACTGATTTGTTGATTTTGACGCTTTTAACCTATAAGAGGTACCGGAGCCAACCCACCCCTGAATCACACCTTTTATATATTTCTGCCCGGAATCGTGCTAAGTCTGTTCTTCGCTCTGCTAAAAACAATTTCATCCGTGCTAAATGTTCCCAACTCTCCAACTCGAATTCTTCTCGCTCCTTCTGGCACCTTGCCAAAAATCTTTCTAACAACTTTACCTCATCATCCTTCCCTCCTCTTTTCTACTCTGATGGCTCTGTAGCTATTTTTTCTACTGATAAAGCAGATCTCTTTGCTCAGAATTTCTCCTCCAATTCCACAGACGATTCCGGTGCTATTCCTCCATCACTTCCCCCCTCTGACTTCCTATTGTCTGACATTAAAATTTCTTCAGCTGATGTGTTCTCTGCCATTACTGGCCTCAATACTAAAAAGGCATATGGTCCTGATGGAGTCCCTCCTGTTGTCCTCAAAAACTGTGCTTCTGTGCTTACACCCTGCCTAGGTAAACTCTTTCGCCAATGTCTCTCATCTTGTACATACCTTTCCTTCTTGCTGGAAGTTTGCTCTCATTCAGCCAGTCCCAAAGAAGGGTGACCATTCCCAACCCTCTAACGATCGTCCAATTGCTTTAACATCCTGCGTATCAAAAGTTTTCGAGTCAATTCTTAACAGAAAAATTTTAAAGCATCTTTCCTGTCACAACCTTCTTTGTGATCGTCAGTATGTGTTCCGTCAGGGACGCTCCACTGGCGATCTTCTCACCTACCTTTCAGGCTCTTGGTCATCCTCCTTTCGGGACTATGGCGAAAGCTTTGTCATTGCACTTGACATCTC
>JAGKTI010030389.1:0-12402 GCA_018397915.1 Birgus latro
GCTTCAGGGCTTATCCCAAGGCCCGTTGGTTCTCCTAAACACATGCACATGAAGCAAATTCACAGAGAATGAAAGTAATGCAAGTATAAGTGGCTGGGGAATGGCGGGGAGAAGGAGGGTTGTGAGAAGAGAGGAAGAAATCAATAGGAAGGAAGTGGTGGAAGCAATGAAGAAAGTTAAAATGGGGAAAGTCCAAGGAACTGATGGAGTGTGTGGTGAAATGCTGAAGCATGGGGGAGAGATAGTAACAGAATGGATGTGGAAGGTGTGCAGATTGGCGTGGGAGGAGGGTAGAGTCCTGGAGGATTGGAAGTCAGGTATAATTATTCCTCTGTACAAAGGAAAAGGGGAAACAGCAGTGTGTCGTAATCACAGGGGCATTTGCCTTCTCAGTGTAATACGAAAAGTATATGGTAGGATACTTATTGACAGAGTTAGAGAAATAACAGAGAAATTAGTTGGAGAAGAACAGGGAGGTTTTAGGAAGGGAAGGGGTTGTGTAAACCAGATATTCATTCTTAGATCCTTAGTGGAAAGTTTCTAGAGAAGGGAAAGAAGTTGTATGCAGCCTTCATGGATCTGGAGAAAGCATATGACAAGGTGGATAGACAAGGATTGTGGAAAGTATTAAGAATATATGGAGTGGATGGGAAGTTGTTGAAGGCAGTGAAGAGTACGTATGAGGGTGCTGAGGCTGCAGGGCGTGTGGATGGCAAACTGAGTGAATCTTTCCATTTGAAGGTTGGATTGAAACAAGGATGTGTCATGTCTCCATGGTTGTTCAATCTGTACATGGATGGGGTTATAAAAGAGATACAAG
This sequence comes from Birgus latro, assembly GCA_018397915.1. Classification (NCBI taxonomy): domain Eukaryota; kingdom Metazoa; phylum Arthropoda; class Malacostraca; order Decapoda; family Coenobitidae; genus Birgus; species Birgus latro. Next base: position 821 of record JAGKTI010030389.1, read on the forward strand.
GTCGGGCAGTGGATGTTGGAGCGGCCCTAGTGAGAGAGGGCTGTGTTTGGAAACTCCCTGTACTGTTGTTTGCAGATGATACTGTGTTGTGGAGCGAAGACGAAGGGAAGCTGCAAGGCTTGGTAGATGAGTTTGGGAGAGTGTGTAAGAAACGGAATCTAAAGGTGAATGTAGGGAAGAGTAAAGTGATGGTCTTCGAGAGAAGTGAAGTCAGTGAATGTACAGTGAGATTGGATGTGGAGGATATGGAGAATGTGAGTGCAATTAAGTACTAGGGTAGTGTGATGAGTAAGGATGGAAGTCTGGAGGGTGAAGTGCTTGAAAGGGTGCAGCAAGAAAGGAAGGTTGCCGGTTCGTTGAAAGCAGTGATAAGAAACAGGGAGGTGAGCACGGAAGTGAAAAAGTTGTTACATGACAGTATTGTGATACCAACTCTAACATATGGAAGTGAAGCTTGGACCCTGTTGGAAGGACAGAAGTCAAGAGTGAAAGCAGTGGAAATGAGTTATTTGAAAGGAGCATGTGGAGTCACATGGAGAGACAGACTAACAAATGAGGAAGTGAAGGAGTGTTGTGGTGTGGATGTGGATGTGATAGGAAGCGTTAGGAGAAACACGTTAAGGTGGTTTGGGCATGTGGAGAGGATGGAGAGTGAAAGACTGACGAGGATAGTGTATGTGAGTGAGGTGGAGGGGGCGAGAGGGAGGGGGAGCCCGAGGATGAGATGGAGGGATGGAGTGGAGAGGTACATGAGAGAGGGGGGTGTGAGTTGGAAGAGGGGTAGTGAAATGGCGGGGGACAGAGCGACATGGAAGCGATTTGTTTGTGGCCACCCTGTGCGGGATTGAGGCGTCTGGCAATAGATAGATAGAAGTGTGGGATAAGAGTGTAGGCTTCAAATCTCTTAATCATTAGTGGTTTAGCAGGGACTTTTCATCCTTAAGAAATATAATACAGTCAACCCTCGTATAACGAGGTATCACATAACATGGATTTGTATTACGCAGTCACCAACAGTGTTACCAAAAAATATATGCTGCAGTCACCGACAGACATATTGTGATGAGCTGTCGGCGTTAGAGCTCAGATGGCCTGCTGAAAGTAAAATCTCACACATAATGATGTCAGGAGAGCAGTGCACTGTGATCGGTCGCATGACATCACATTCTTGTGTACCCCCATTGGCTGCCGGAGGTGTCCTTCACTCTTTTTTGGTGGTCTCCCACTTCATGCCCATGTCTGAGGTAGCTACTCCCGTGGTACAGAGCATTGTTACCAGCACTGTGGCCAGCAGAGCCAGTAAAGTTAGTGACCTAAACTTTTTTTTTTTTAATGTCTAGGAACATTTCTTATGTATCTTTAATAACTTCCTGTGTATGAGTACCAGACTGAATGTCAGTAGAGTGTTTTTTGGAGGTTTTGAGGGGGATCTGGGGTGAAAAGGGCAACTCTGGAAAATGTTCAGTCTAGGTTAGCCCTTTATAATGGAAACATATGAAACGTATAAAGTGGAAAAGTATCGTGCGGCGTGTTGTCAGTCCATATTAGCTGCATTATAGGAGGGATGAATGTGCACCGAAAATTCATGTCCATTTCTGAAGGGGTTGTTGTTATTGTTATTGTTGTTTAGACCTGGTCTGTCAGGCTAAACAGACCCATCGACCACAGGTAAGCATCTGCTTCTGTGTCCTAAAGGCATAGAGCAGTACCTACACCATGCAGGAATCTGGTGCCCCCTTGTAGTAGACAGTGTTTTGCCAGGGTCCTTCCTATAGTGAATGAGATACAAGGAAATATAAGGAGCTTTGGCTCCCAGGTGGAGCTGGCAGCTGCTCCACCCATGGTACAAAGTGCCACCATGTGTAGGCTCCTTGTCAGACCTTTGAAGGGGTAAAAACATGGAGTGTTTGGTCTCACCTTTGCAAATGACTCCCTTCATCTGTCCAACCCAAGGAGTTGTAGATGGGACCTACCAGACTTGATACATAATCCTGAAATATTAATTTCAAATAATCACTAACTTACCCACACACTGTAAAAAGAAAAGGCAACATTCATGGTATACACTGGTATATGCTGTACTATATTATTTTTACATCCGAGACATTCATGGCTAATCTCAGTACTCTTGCCTTGGTTCAGTCATGGATGTACTGCAATATACTCAAAGAAACATGACAGACAAACCTGACATCTGTAAACTTACACAAACACTTATGTCAATGAATAACACTGATGCACTGAGATGTTCAACAGATTTGTTTAATGTACAAACTATTTCATGTACAAATGGGAGTATACTACAAGTAAGTAAAGAACATAATACATATTATGTTAGACATTGCATTGACTGCTTGTCTTTGCTTCGCTATGCTCAAAATCCACTTCTTTTGATGGATCAACAAAGAATTAGCAAACTTCTGCGAGCAGTGGATAGAGTTACACTAAAGTTACACTAATCATTGTACAGTTTTAAAAGTAATAAAGTCATCATTACCTTGAAGAGTCCTTTTGCCTCTGTGGATTCCAGCAGTCTCTCCATAAAATCGAGGCTGCCCACAACAGATGCCCATGGAACATAGTCGGTTTCAGACTTAAGGACACGGCTGAAGTTGAGTGCTACTGAGTAGTCAAGCAGAGCTGCACTCGCCAAGGCAAAGACATCATTGTAAAGGCTACCTCGGTCAGCTGTGCCCACCATCTAAGAAGTATACAGATTCATGCCAACTAATGTATCTCATACAATACTGGAGAGAAATTACTGTACTGTGGGACTGGAAACCCCAAACCATGTTTAACTTATATCAGGTAACAGATCATCGAGACAGGGAAACCCAATTTATATAAGGTAAAAATATCAGTCCCAAAAAAGTGGAAAGTCAATTTAGTTCTAAAACTATTAAACCAAAAGAAAGCTCGAAAATAGAAAATAGTCTTGCTATCATTTTCAGACTTTTTCTTCAACATTAACTGCCTCTTCCTTTAGTCTAATTTTTTTTAGGAACTCTGATATAGTAATTTATTACAATAAAAATGATAAATGTAAAAATATAACAGTTAAATTTAGCCATAAGATAAGAGCTATTTGAGGAATTGGATGATATCCTTTCAGGATAACTTAGGCTTGACAAACTCATATTATTTTTCAACTAATCAATCAAAGAATTATAATTACAAATGGAATCACAAGCCCGAAAAAATTTTGAACTCTCCCACCAATTCCAGTCTCTCTCCAATCACTGTAACATCACACTGGGAGTCACCTTCTCTCTCAATTACCATCACTTTACTCTTTTCTACATTTACTCTCAAGGCACGGCACTCACAGACATCAGCGATACTCTCCACTAGTCTACTATGTTCTTGTCCAGTATTTGCACGTAGCAATGCACCATCAGCATACAACAAATTTGAGATACTCCATCACCACTCATTACCAACACCATCCCTCAGTCTTGTGAATATTCCGTTGGCTGGATGAACAGATTTAAGTAACATCATGGAATAAATTGAATGAAGGCTTGTTTGGAAAAAATATCTGTTGACAAGGATGCTGCCAAATACAAAAATTTGCAAAATTTGTGGCCAATGAAAATCTCAGTCCTGAAATGCTAAATGAAGAATATCACTTCAACCTCTAACATACTGGCATATCTATCTATCTGTCTACCTGTAACTAGATGCCTTGATCCTGTAAGGGTTGGCCACAAACAAATAGCTTCCATGTCGCCCCGTCCCCTGTCATTTTGATGCCCTCCCCCCAACTTACACCCCCTCACATATAACTCTCCATTCCATCCCTCCAGCTCATCCTCGGTCTCTCCCTTCCTCTTCCCCCCTCCACCTCACTCAAATACACTCTCCTTGTTAGTCTTTCACTCTCCATCATCTCCACATGGCCAAACCACCTCAATGTATTTCTCCTAATGCTATCACATCCACATCCACACCACAACACTCCTTCACTTCCTCATTTGTCAGTTTGTCTCTCCATGTAACTTCACATGCTCCTCTCAAATAACCCATTTCCACTTCTCTCACTCTTGACTTCTGTCCTTCCAAGCCTCGCTTCCATATGTAAGAATGGATATAACAATATTGCCGTGCAGCAACTTTTTTACTTCCATGCTCACTTCCCTATTTCTTATCACTGCTTTCAATAAGCCAGCAACCATTCTTCCCTGTTGTACCCTTTCAAGCACCTCATTCTCCAAAATCCCATGTTTACTCATTATACTACCCAAGTACAGTACAGTACTTAAATGCACTCACATTTTCCATTTCCTCACCATCCAACATCAGTATGCATTCGGTTATTTCATTTCTTTCGAAGACCGCAACTTCACTCTTCCCTATATTCACCTTTAGATTCCTCCTCTTACACACCCAAACTCACTCACCAAGCATTGCAGTTCCCCTTCATCTTCACTTAACAATACAGTATGATCTGAAAACAACTGAACAGGAAGTTTCCAAATGCTTCCCTCTTTCATTAGGGCCACTTCAACATCCACTGCCCTACCTTGTATCTCATTTATAACTCGATTCATATACAAATTGAACAACCATGGGAGACAAAACCATCCCTGTTTCAATCCAACATTCAGATGGAAAAATTCACTCAGTTCACCATCCACATGCACTGCAGCCCTAGTGCCCTCATACATACTCCTCAGGGCATTCAACAGCTTTCCATTTACTCCATATATTTTTAAAATTTCCACTTTCCTTGTCTATCCACTCTGTCAAATGCTCTCTCCAAATCCATGAAGGCAGTACACAACTTTTTTCACTTCTCTTAGAAACTTATCCACTAAACACCATATGATGAATATCTGATCTACACAACCTCTTCCTTCCTGAAACCTCTGTGTTCAACTACCCTGATTCCTCTGTTTTTCCCCTAAGTCTGTCAATAAGTATCCTACCATATACTTTTCCTATTACACTAAGAAGACAAATGACCCTATGATAAACACACTTTTCCTTTTCCTTTGTACAGGAGAAGAATTATATCTGACTTTCAATTCTCTGGGACTCTACCTTCCTCCCAGGCCAATATGCACATCTTCCTCATCCATTCTACTACTGTCTCTTCTCTGTGCTTCTGCATTTCACCACACACTCCATCAATTCCTGGGACCTTCCCAATTCTGACTTTTTTCACTGCTCCTGCTACTCCCATCCTACTGATCTCTTCCTCCCTTCTCATCTCCCTCCTCTCCCAGCCATTCCCCAGCCACTCATATTCATGTTACCTTCATCCTCTATGTTTAACAATTCCTGAAAGTGTCATCTCCATCTGCTCACTTTTCTCCCTTCTCAACCAGCAATCTGCCATTTTTATCTTTCACTTCCCAGCTACCTTCTTTATCACCCGGTCTTAATTTCTTAACCTCCTTCCAGAATATCTTCTTACATATCTTGAGATATGATAACTTAAACAAATCACTAAATACAAATTTCAGTATGCCTGGGAGTCTTCTTATCTTATCTCTGCTACAATAGGTAGCTGTACCAACACAATGGAGACTAGTACACTACTCATATGTTCTTTCATAGTACATCACAGTTTAGTTGACAAAACACTGTTTATTACTATATTATCTTCCACAAAAATACAGTAATTTTATACATGTTTACTTTGGCGGTGGGATGCTGGGAGTCAAGAGCGATAACAGAAGTTAGGCCTAAGAAAAGAAAAAATGGTGAAAACCATTAATAAGATATTATAGTAAATTTCAGTATGTACACAATGATTGCTGAAGAGTATGGCAAGAGACATACATATGACTAATGGTAATGAAAAGTTTTCAATTTTTCAAAAATCCTATTTTCCAAAATCCTCCTGATCCTGACCATTTCAGAATTTGGGAAATGCACTGTAGTCCATTATAAAGAGGTTTCACTGTATACACCATGTACTAAAACAGAGTACTTCAGCATTACTAAAAAGTGTTACAACAGTTTGCCAATGTTGTCCAAAAAGCAGGGTCTGGCACAAAAAAAAAAAAAAAGCTCATTTGATGTAATGAGTCTGTTTCTATGCCTGGGTAGCTATACTGTAAAGCATGTATGTCAAATGTGATACAGGAGTGTCCAGTGATGCAAAATGGTGTACTGTATTGCAGCAAAGATTAATGTAGCTCTTGGACACAGTATCTCAATTTTTCAAACTGATTTATTTGGGTTTATTGCTATGTAATGCCACTCACAGATGAGTGAGGTTGGTCACTCTCATCTTAAATGTCAGGACCAACTTGCTTATCCCGGGCTCCCACGCTCCTCATGGGGCAACGTAGGATTGGATGATGGATGGATGGATGGACTCATTTGATGTCATATGAGTGATTTTTCAATGAAAGCTTGTATATACTATATACTGTACCTGTATTTATCTTATTTATTGTAGATGACTATGGTAAAATGTTGATTTTCACTTGTCATGAAGACAGAAGATGAATATAGAAGGCTCTTGATATTCGATGAATCTTACTTCGATATTTCGTACCTTGATCAGACACGCAAGCTCGTCCAAAATTGGTGCTTGGATTTCAAAAGTCGTGCTTCGATCACTCAGGCCGGGTTGTGTGCGCAAGTCGATGCTCATCTGTTCATCTGTCATGCTACCTGCCGGCCACTTGGTGAAGCTTGCCCTCATTCAAATGTTTGATTGTGATGACGGAGGCAACGAAAGCATCAACAACAGTGGCCATGGTGGTTGGGACAAGGACAAGGATGCACGTGGTCACTCAAGCGGGGTTGGGGCGAGCGCGAGTGATGGCAGCGAGGGTGGCAGTGGTGGCTGGCAAGTGACTCAGTTCTGAAACAACTCGCCATCAGACAATTCCCCGTCAGGACAATTCGCACCCTGGACAATTCCTCATCATTCTATAAATATCTATCTATCTATTGCCAGACGCCTCAATCCTGCACGGGGTGGCCACAAACAAATTGCCTCCATGTCACTCTGTCCCCCGCCATTTCACTACCACGCTCCCAACTCACACCCTCCTCTCTCATATACCTCTCCACTCCATCCCTCCATCTCATCCTTGGCCTCCCCCTCCCTCTCACCCCCTCCACCTCACTCACATACACTCTCCTCATCAGTCTTTCACTCTCCATCCTCTCCACATGCCCAAACCACCTTAACGTGCTTCTCCTAATGCTTCCCATCACGTCCACAACCACATCACAACGCTCCTTCACTTCCTCATTTGTTAGTTTGTCTCCCCATGTGACTCCACATGCTCCTCTCAAATAACTCATTTCCACTGCTCTCACTCTTGACTTCTGTCCTTCCAACAGGGTCCAAGCTTCACTTCCATATGTTAGAGTTGGTATCACAATACTGTCATGTAACAACTTTTTCACTTCCATGCTCAGCACCTCCCTGTTTCTTATCACTGCTTTCAACGAACCAGCAACCTTCCTTCCCTGCTGCACCCTTTCGAGCACTTCACCCTCCAGACTACCATCCTTACTCATCACACTGCCCAAGTACTTAAATTCACTCACATTCTCCATATCCTTCCCATCCAGTCTCACTGTACATTCACTGGCTTCACTTCTCTCGAAGACCATCAATTTACTCTTCCCTACATTCACCTTTAGATTCCGTTTCTTACACACTCTACCAAACTCATCTACCAAGCCTTGCAGCTCCCCTTCGTCTTCGCTCAACAACACAGTATCATCTGCAAACAACAGTACAGGGAGTTTCCAAACACTGCCCTCTCTCACTAGGGCCGCTCCAACATCCACTGCCCGACCTTGTATCTCTTTTACAACCCCATCCATGTACAGACTGAACAATCATGGAGACATGAAACATCCTTGTTTCAATCCAACCTTCAAATGGAAAGATTCACTCAGTCTGCCATTCACAAGCACTGCAGCCTTAGCACCCTCATACGTACTCTTCACTGCCTTCAACAACTTCCCATCCACTTCACATATTCTTAATACCTTCCACAATTCTTGTCTATCCACCCTGTCATATGCTTTCTCCAGATCCATGAAGGGTGCATACAACTTCTTGCCCTTCTCTAGAAACTTTTCCACTAAGGATCTAAGAATGAATATCTGGTCTACACAACCTCTTCCCTTCCTAAAACCTCCTTGTTCTTCTCCAACTAATTCCTCTGTAATTTCCCTAACTCTATAAATATACTTATTATTAATTAATCAATACTTTAATACTGTAACTATTCTAGCATCACCCATAGCTGTCTTCATTAATGACGGCGAACTGTCTTGTTATTGTTGTGATGGCGAATTGACCTGACGGCGAATTGTCCCGAACCAGTGACTCAACCACTGCCTTGGAACCAACACTCTACCACACAAGCTTCATTCTTTCTATTTCAAAGTGAGTGCTGCCCGTATTCCTTGCTTTTCTTGCTAACAGTAAGTAAATATGTACTAAATATAAGCAAATATGTGGTTGTATTATGATTTTGGGTGGGTATAAGTGTATATGTTTAGTAAAAGTTGATGTAGGTTTGTCGGCGACACGTTGGTCCTATTTATTTATTTTCTATAAGTTTATCGATTCCAACTTCGATAAATAAAACATCGATCGTTTTTTTTCCCCCCCAAAACCGATCGAAGATCGAGAACCCTCTGTAACAATATCTGATTCTACACGAAACTCAAGATTTTAGTTCATCTCCATACTTCATCTTTAAACAGACAATGAACACCAATATTTCTGCATATTCTAATATAATCTGGTTTCACCCTACACTGATGTACTTAAGATACTCACCTTACTGGTACAAAGTGTCTCCAGTTGGGCCCAAATATCTGGTTCATAGTTAACTCGGTAGTATCCTTTCTGTTCCAGGTTCACTTTCACCCATGTTGTTGCTGAGTCTACTGTCAAAGTCACTGAAAATAGACATTCCATGATGTATCATCAAAATAAACACAATATGCCATGCACTGGTGCACTGGTGTTGTGCATTTTATGTACAGTACAGTATGTAGCTCAGATATGTACAATAATTTTACAGGCTTTGTTCATCGCAGAAGTAAGAAGATTCTTACACAGGCTTAAGGTGTGGGATTAGCCAAGGTTAATAAACTGTCTATTAACTCTACCTATCTATCTACTGCCAGACGCCTTAATCCCATAAGGGGTGGCCACAAACAAACCACCTCATGTCACCCTGTCCCCCGTCATTTCATTGCCCTGCTCCCAGCTGACACCCCCCTCTCTCATATACCTCTCCACTCCATCCCTCCATCTCATCCTTGGCCTCCCCTCCCCTCTCCCCCCCTCCACCTCACTCACATACACTCTCCTCATCAGTCTCTAACTCTCCATCCTCTCCACATGGCCAAACCACCTCAATGTGTTTCTCCTGAAACTATAAACTCAATGTTGTGAAATTCATGCACATGGTTTATGTTAACAGTGATAAACTGGTTCCCACATCAGCCACCAGAGTAACACCTAATGAAAATTCTGCTGGAATTGGCAAATACATGTTCTCCAGCCTCAACTCCTCTGAAAATCTCAGCCTATGATTATTGGCCTGCCATTTCAAACTTACATAACACATTGCTAGGTTACTGATGTTAGTCAATACTGTACTGTACTGTATTATATTTTTCATATGATATATGTACAGTGAGTATGTTGACTACTGCAATTATTAGTTAATGTTTAACTTTTTTTTTTATTTTTTTTTTATGTGTCCGACTCTGGGCATAGGCTTTACAGCCTGCTATCAAGGCCCAGTCGTCCTCCTACATACCATACACCTCTACATGTCACCACTTCGGCACTCAACACCCACCATCCATATTGAATACGTGCTAGGGCTGTCTCATACAGGACTGGTGTATTGGTATTAGCGGGGTTATTTTTATGACATGTCGGCAGGCCTTCTGGTAGATCAGTAAAGCCTGATTTAATGAAATTCAAATCCTTAAACTGTTCCCTGCACCAGCGAGGATTCGAACCTGGGTCCCACGGGACTGCAAGCCAACTCTCTACCGATCGAGCTACTATTAGCTAATGTTTCAACTTCATCTGCTTCTTTCACTGTGTTTCTATGAAGCTTCTTGAACAGAACCCCAAGCATTATACCACTAAGTGAATACTTTATGCTCAATTAATATTCACTGTTTGTGCACTTGGTCAATTCATCATACACATTCACAGGCATTAAGCCAAGTACGATTCTGATGCTAAAGCTAATCAAATTTACTTATCATGTACCAGTGTTCACAAAGGCAATAAGCCAAGTACCATTCTGATGCTAAAGCTAATCAAATTTACTTATCATGTACCAGTGTTCACAAAGAACAGTAGCTTAAGGAGAGCTCTTATATTCCTAAGAGAGGGCAAAGAAGTCCCTCACTAGATTATATATTCACTTGCAACAGAGCTGAAAAGCCAGACTTCTGCTGAAGACACTGTGCCTGTGGGGACACATCAGGTATGGTAAGGCCACAGTTGGAATCTCAATGGATCCCAAATTTTGGTTTTCTTCAAGTGTCCCTCCAAGGATTCAGCCTGTGCTTAGATTTTATGGCCCTCTTATCCTCCAAAGAAGTAGCATGTTTTGCAACTCTGGGAGCAGCTACTGCAGTTTGACACGTGGGCAAGAAATGAGGAGGGACTAGAACAGGGGTGTCAAACTCATGGCCCGCGGGCCAAATGTGACCCTCGGGATGGTCATATATGCCCAGCGAGATGACGGTAAGATTTATCAGTCCATGAAACTATAACTGTTATGAATGAAAATGTTGCAGCGACAGAAAATTCGTAAACTACATTTTATTCACAATGGTAATTGATTTCAATTAAAACTGCTAGTAATATCATTTTATAAAGGGAAACCTTTTGAAAATAAATATCATGAATCCGTTAAAAACCAAAGACGCAGCCATTGCTGCATGAGCCGCCAGGCCCAAACGTCTTAACTGTCACGAAAGACACGGAGAAGTGGTGTACGCCAGCATTACACTGATACCTCGCCTCCTTTTTAGCGAAATCGTGAGTTATACTTCACATTTTAGTAACTCAGTTAATCAAATTATAATTAAATATATGCAGAATTGAGATGTACCTTTGAAATAGAGTAGGAAAACATCAAAACCGGTAACCACCACCTTGTACCAGGCTTCGCTACTGTAGGCTGTCACCACCTGTTCAGGTTCATGGTGAGTGGGTGGTTTTATTCAGCTATTTATTATTAATTTGTTTTCAAGCAGTGTAAAAGTCAGGTATAATTATTCCTCTGTACAAAGGAAAAGGGGAAAAAGCAGTGTGTGGTAATCATAGGGGCATTTGCCTTCTCAGTGTAATAGGAAAAATATATGGTAGGATACTTATTGACAGAGTTAGGGAAATTACTGAGGAATTAGTTGGAGAAGAACAAGGAGGTTTTAGGAAGGGAAGAGGTTGTGTAGACCAGATATTCGTTCTTAGATCCGTAGTGGAAAAGTTTCTAGAGAAGGGCAAGAAGTTGTATGCAGCCTTCATGGATCTGGAGAAAGCATATGACAGGGTGGATAGACAAGGTTTGTGGAAGGTATTAAGAATATATGGAGTGGATGGGAAG
>JAGKTI010030390.1:0-12402 GCA_018397915.1 Birgus latro
TTTTTCTTGGAAGGAACAGTATGCAGGCCCGTGGCCTTTGGTTCCTTCTTCCATGCATTAAAAAAAAAAAAAAAATCCCTTGGATATAAACCTACACAGGCTCAATCCAACTGGAGTGCCTTAACTACCCACTAAACCACCAGACGCCATAATTTGGTTATATAGTTACCACCCAGCGTAGTAAATGGTTTCCTGGTGTACAGGAAACCATTTGTCTTGTCACTCAGTGTAGTCACCCACAGGCAGAAGGAAGAGGAAAGAATGAAGGAAAGACAGAAGAGGGAGTGTAAAGTCACCCACAGACAGAAGAGGAAAGAATGAAGGAAAGAAAGACAGAAGAGGGAGTGTAAAAGTCACTTGTAGGCAGAAGGAAGAGGAAAGAATGAAGTAAAAAAAAGACAGAAGAGGGAGGAAAGGGCAGACACCCAAAGCAGCACTACATCAAGTGAGTGGCTGGTGAGTACCCCCAACTATCACACAAACAAACAATGTCACACACAAAATTTAGCACCTGTGGGAACCTTCAAAGTGGATAAGAGGGAGATTAAAACTGATCAAAATGATTAATTTTATATAAACATTTGCACAATAATAAACAGATACAGCAAATTCCTTTTCCAGCTTTTTATCTACCCTACTTTTTGACAGCTTTCATCTTGGGTGCAAAAATATAGCATTGGTGTCAACACTGGGTGCTTAACCCGCCCAGTCCCGACCGGTTTTTTACCCAGCCTACCCCCAGATCCTGACCGATTTTCATTTTTTTTTTCTTTTCTCAAACTTCCGCTTTTGGTGAGAAACATCAAAAATTCAGAGAAATCGCCCTCTTAAGGTATGTTGATGCAGGTGTCATTTAGCCTTACATTTTCCTTCTTTTTCAGGGTACCTGGCTAAAGAAAACGAACTATGGAAGGGTTAACTAATTCAAGGCACTTTAAATTACGTATTTATTTATTTATTTGGTACGAATTTATGTGTATTAAAGTCTATATTGGTCTTTACACAATAATATAGGCGATAAAAGCATTGTTCACTCACCCAAAACCCCGGTATATGGCACCTTCCTTTACGACATTACCACCTCATCACTTCTGTTTGTTTCTACCTCTAGCTTCTTTGTCCTCCACCTCAGGAATCACTTTCACCGTGAATTTCGTCATTGAAGAGACCGTGGGGAAACATACCTTTACTGGCCAGGTTACTGCTATCAGGTGAATTGCCCAGTGTGGGAGGGAGGGGGGAGGGGGGTTAGGTGGGGTCAGGCAGTATCCCCGATTGACAGCAAGTAGAGGAAGGTCTCCCACATATGCCTACCAAAAATCACCCGCGAATGTTGAAAAATGTGCACACAATGGGCCTTGCAAGTGAGTGACATTTGATGCACGTCGGTGGGTCTGTCCGCGGAAAAAAGTAGCAACGTGCATCGTACGTCGGTGGGACTCGGCAAGTTAACAAAACAATAAATTCCAAATAATGTTAAAGTTAAATTCTAACACAAACTATCTTTAATTAAACAATTCGTCTAGCCACTGACTGGAAAGGAAATTTTAAGTACTAACCAGATAAAGTGCTAATAAATTTTTAATTACTTCAGCAAACAATAAAAAACACTAAAGCACAATATATAGATTAAAAAAGCCATTATGAACTACTGTTCACATCTCTAACATCATATGCTACATCAAATAACATTCTGTACTACCTGCCCATTATCACCAGGTCTACCATCTGCCACATTCATTTTGATTAATAACATAAGCATGATTAAACACTTATAATGATCATACAAAGTGGCACACAAGTAGGTGGAACAAAGTATACATCCCACCTTTATCTGTACTGTCTCTGCCCAGAAAAGTCCAAAACTGTCATCCCCTACAAAATGTACCATATTTATTGAGATGCCAGTACTATTTTTCACAGAGATGACGTGATTACAGACTACTGTTAGTGGCTTGTATCTTTAATTATATCATATTATCATCCAGTCATGCATTTCCCCATCAGGAGTTGAGAGGACTTGGGCGAAGCTACTCTATCCAGATATCTGAAGCAACAGTGACCATTCATTCATCCCCAAGAGGCAGTATGTGAGCAATAAACTCCAACCATCCCCCAGATTTAAACCCTTATGGACTACATATAGTTGGAGTACTTAACTTACTAAAGAAATGCCACGAAATTATAACATTAGTCCCACACACTAGTACCACGGTATGCACATTTTATAAGAGGTTAGAGTTTCTTGAACATACTGCAAACTAAAGACAGTACAGTGTTTCTTTGAGAAATAATGATATGTGTGTTTCAAATTCTTGGCTTCTGTGTCACTCTGTATAACACACAGTAATTAATAAATTACAAAAACCACAATAAATAAACTAATAACTCTGAATATCAATAATTCAATAGTTTGTATAGAAACCAATTATCTGTATTATAGATACTGGCTACTCTATGCCATTCAAATAATATTGCTGTAGCTGACTACTACAGAATAAAGTTAACTGGAAAAAACAGGAAGTTAGTGAAGGCCGAAATTATACACCACAAACATTCAAGAAAAAAAAAATACTGAAGATAGGATTTTACTGATGAAAATGCAACTTGCGATATTTTTCTAAGTTAATGAATCGACATGGCAAATTCGGTATGTTCAAGTTTTCTGTAAAAGGCCATAATATGACCCAAATCATATTCATACTATAATGAAGTTATCCTTTGTCTCATCTAAATATCAATGTTCTTTCATTTCTATTTCTTTCAAACAAGTTGTAAAGAGAGCAGCCCTCCTTAACCCAAACCATCTACAACTTTCAAATCTTAGTGTCAGTCCACTGTTAAGTTCAAATGCCAACTGTTTGTCTCTAATTTTTACTATTCTCATAAGTTTGTCAGGAATGACCATCTCTTTAAGCCCGATATAACTCTTGTCAAATCATCTTTATCTTGTAAATCTTAAGTGATAATCCATCACCTTTCCTTCTGAATGCCATTACTTTTTACTGTATACTTTTTTCTTACATTCAGTTTAAGAATGTGGATCTTCATAATCCCCATTATAAAGTGTACTTTCACAACTTGCATCTTGGTGCTGTCACTCTGCCTCTTCTAAAAGTTTAAGCAACTTTTTCTGTCTACCTTCTCTTCATACACAGTAATTTCTTAGGAGTGATGATTTTCATAACACCAACATTAGATGCCCATACATCTTACAGTTTTGTATCTTAATTATAATCCATCCCTTTCATTCTCAGTGTCACTACTTCTCTTTCTCTATTTCTTTCTCATACATATCCACAGCACAGCACTTTAATTGGAGTGTGGATCTTCATAATGCCAATAACATTCCACTCACCTTCATCTTGAAAATCTTGGTGCTATCTTTTTGCCTTTTCTTCTCAATGCCAATACTTTGTACAATTTTTTTCTAACACAGTTTGTTAAAAGTATGGATCTCCATGAAATTAGTCCCACGTCTTCTTTCATACACTGTATTAGAGTGTTTCTCATAAACACTTTCATAAAAAAAACGTTATCCCCTGCTGGGCTGATTCTTTTTGGGGTAGTTTACCTCGGAGTCGCTGTTCTATAACCAATGTAAATTCTGCCTCAAATAAGACTTGAAGCTTGACCCATGCAGACCTTCACTGTGCCTCGTATGAAGTCTGCGGATCAGCGAGGGTTAACCCCATTCAGTATGATGATGATTCATTTCTTTTGTACTCCCTGCCTGACAATGTTTAGGGAAGACCTATCTTAGTGAAGGGGACAAACAACTGTAATCACCTCCAGAAAGACCACTTGTACTGTACTGGATTAATATTGTCACCAGCAATGTTGCCTACATTAAGTAAGAAGTTATTTGTTCGATGTACCTGAGTAAAAGATGAAGCGTGGGTAGTTACAGTAGCGCAACCCCTGGCTCATTTGAAATGAAAAAACAGAGGGCTGCAGGCTGATGCTGCACTCATCCTGCAGCCCACTATCATCCTTCCAGGAGTTGCTTGTTACAGTATATCAGTACCACCGTGTGAAGGCATCTCTCTCTCTCCAGCACCTGAAGCACAGGTAAATTGCACTGCCAACACTCTGTATGCTACCCTGCACATTTGTGTCCAGTACTCTTATTCTCCTACGTAGTTTCCTTTCTACACTTGCACCCCATTCACTAATCCCTCAGTAAAATGTAAAAACAGTAAATAATTAATTTCCAGGTCATATGACCCATTGCTAAAACACTGATAGGATCTATCAGTGCACTAACCACTCTTCCCTGAACACGTGCATTGTATTTAGCTCTGGTCGCCAGTCAATCTCAATCGATGTACAGGAAACTATTAAGTTAAAGGTGTTAGAAAACACCTCCATTAATTCACATAACCTAAGCACATACAGTACAGTACAGTACAATTTTTTTTTATATCATTCTGGCATCCAACAACTTATTTTGATAAGCTTCAGACCCCTCTGACTGAAAGGGTTAAAGAATTACTATACTTTTCTGCTTATTTTGCACACTTAAACAATGCTATCAATTTTTTCTTTTTTAAGTATAAGAAAAATATGTAAGTTATCAGTAAAATAAGCACGCACTATTGCTTCCCTCATCAATACTGTTATAAGTAGCTCAACAGAAAATATCACTGTACAACATCCTAGACATCCTGTACAGATTTACATAAGCGATACATAGGTCAGATACTGCCCACCTTAAGTAACAAACCAGATCTCTTCAGTACAATTAACCCAATCTATCTGGGTGACAAGTTTAGCTTATTCTCATGCTGTGATAATTTTATTTTAAAGAACTTTTGAGCTAAGTGGTAATATTTAAACTCTTCAGTTTGAAAGGTCTATTCAATCTTAAAATCATCAGATGCCAAAAGTAGTGGGGGGAGGGGGAAACATTTGGGTAAATCAGGTAAAATTTATTGCAAAATATTTATCTTTTGTACTGAACACCAACATTTAAGAAGAAAAATTAACCCTTAGCTGGCGGCAGACCTATATAAAGACTGCAAAATCTGAAAAATTGCAGGGAAACTATATATAGATGCTTCCCAAAAAATTGTCCCCTGTAATTCCTAGCAGAGACTATATATAGTTAGCAATGTATAAGTGCTTTAAGGCCTCAAATATCCCTAATTGGCAACATATGGGTCGCAGGTGGCTTACATAAGACTGCTCACTCAGTACTAAATCAGTCTGTTCCCTGCTCTTAGAGGGGATACAACACTCTTTTGCTTCTCCTGTAGACCCCAATTTCTATTTTCTTTTGATATTCGGAGATTGTAAACATAATCATGTCTCACACAAGGAGGAACATCAGTGATGATGAGATACAACTTATTCTAGATCAGGATTTAGATGATGATTTCATTGATGATTGTAGTGATTCTACATCAGATAGTGATAGTGATGACACTGATAGTGGTGATGAATCACAACCTGAGATTGCAGAGGAGCCAATGATAATCTGTCAAGTGCAAAAGTTAATGGAAATGATGACAGTGCTCCAGTTGAGTGGTTGAGTCATTCTCCAGTTAGTGGAGGAAAATTATCAGAAGGAAACTAATACTGGGAAGATGTATACCTTTTTAAGTTTGGTCATTTTACAAGGCATAGTCAACATGCCTACAATCTACTCATACCACTCCACCAGCAAGATGCTTGCAACACCCTTTTTGCTACGTTAGTGAAATATAGCAATTGTTCCAAACTGCAGTAGAGTCTACGTAAATATTATGTTAAAATCTTACATGCGGTAAACCCTATATACGGATTATGTTAAAACCTTACATAATGAGGTGTAACTATATTTATGTTAAAATCCTGTGGTCGGGGGCTTCTATATAAAGACAATTTTTTTTTCTTTTCTTTTTTTGGATGCTTCTCAGCAACTGCTACCACCAACTAAGGGTTAATAAACCCCTACAGTCGGAGACCATTATTTAATTTCATTCTTGCTACCTCTAGAAAATTATATTTTAAAACTTTGGGAAATCCTCTTGCAGCAGAGGGAATAGGAACATTCTTCTACAAACTCCTCTACTGTAAAAGGTCTGCCAAGAGCAAGATAAGTCAGGTGATAGAAAGAATGAAACTAAAAATACATCTACTGATTAGGAAATAAATGCTGCATGTGATCTCTGTTAAGCAAAGTCATGCAACTCATGAAAGATGTGACTGAACACAACTAATGAACTGGAAATTACTCGACTCTGTGATAACATCTGCTTCTGTTAACTTAACTATTGCTACCTTCAGATAATTTCAATCACTTTAGGAGAGCCACTAGATCATCATCATCGTCACTATCCCATCTATTTTTTCCACCCACAGGTGGGGTGAGGTACGGTCCGGAAAGCAAAGAATAAAAAACATTATAGTACACATCATGCCCAATGGAATGGACCACATTCTTGGAATCACCATTCAAGCCCCTGGAATCCAAGCTCTACCTCACAGGCATAACTATGTTACTATGACATCTTCAATACTACAATACTGTACTTTCCTAACCTGATTTAAATCACCTGGCGTTATAATGTAAAAAGCTTTTAAAAAGATATCATCATACAGAATGGATTAAGCATGGGAGTCACTCATCCTTCCTCAAAAACCCTCTGAATTCAGTATACAAAACCAAAAATGCAAATATTTAATGGAAACACTTATAACTAATATATTTCAATACAGTAATAATGACAACAATTATTAAAATGATGGATAATACACCACACCTGTGCACTCTGCAATAAAAATAACCAATACTGTACACCAGCACTGCAATTTGTATATCTAAAAACTACTTTTAATACCCCCATAATACAATAATAAAAAATGGCAGGTTAATCTTTTCAATCTTATGACCTATTTTGTAGTTTATTATTGCTACCTCCAAACAATTCCATTTGCTTGGGATGTCTTTCCTGAGCTGAATAAAATTGCCTGGAGTTAGAGATAATAATATACCAAATATACTATCATGGTTAAAATGCTAGGATCCAAGTTAGTGTACAACAGGAATTTTAAAAGCTTTCTTTTCTCTCATGCTCGGAAAAATCACCATCTTGCTATTTATAAAAGGAAATAAAATTAAAACCCTAACTAAATCTGGATGTTTAAGGGTGCATGTGAGAGAATGAGTTTATGTTAATGTTCAACTGTAAAACTATGATGTATGAAGTACATGAAATTCCAAACATAACTGTTCTGGCATTTCACTGTGTTAATTTAGATAAGTCTGAAAGTAATGATGGCATATGAAACCAATATATTCATTTTAGCATTTTACTTTAGCTAGATTTGAATGTAAAGAAGGCATTACGAGAAACTAAAGGTATACCTACCATGAGTCTGAGAGAGAATGCAAGACTGACCATCTGTTGTCAATAAAGTACTTGTAATGTTTAACAGCTTTAAGAGAATCCATTCACCCATCCATCCATCATCCAATCCTATGCTGCCCCATGAGGAGCGTAGGAGACCAGGGCTAGGCAAGTTGGTCCTGACATTTAAGATGACAGAAAAATGCAAAATATTTTATTACCTTTGGGAACAACAGCCTTGATGTATCAGCTCACTCACATAATAAAGCATTCACAAACTTAATACACTTACTTGATGATCACTGTATTTACATTCAATTTATCTGCAAAACTCTGTAGCTCACATACTGAACACACTCCAATACATTCCCAGATTCAATCACCCTATGAACACAGTCAATTTGTCCTAAATGCACCCTCTATACCTTATGTTACAATATTGTCAGCGCACACACTTGCATAACGAAAACACACTTACCATTGCATAAACCAACCTTAATTACTTTCCATCCATCCATCATTCAATCATATTTAAAAAATCTATTTACTTGCAAAGCTTTTATCACCCTGCTGTGTTGTAATACCATTCATACACAAACACTTAAACCCCTGGATGCATCCCACATACTTTCCCTCTGGCTGGTGGTGAGGTACAAGTTGAGTACTGTCCCAAAGGTTTTGTTGCATCTGGATTCATGAACTGAGGTGGGCGGCCATCAGGTGCTCTGCACGTCATTTATTCCTAAACCTGAGGGGGGAAGTCAACATCATCCCACCACAATATCAACTTAGAAGACTGAGTGAGGTCATCACTATACATAATTTTTTAAAAGTTTGTTTTTGCTATTAAGTGTAAAGTAAAGCTATCAGAAAAAATGCATCCTATTTACAATTTTTTCCAACTTACAATAATAACTTCATGATGAATGTTGATAATTTAAAAAACATCTATCACTGAAAATGTAGGCTGGCTGTAATGTAGACAAAAAAGACCCTACTTTAGCCAGCAAACTAGCAACACTGTATTGCTCACTCTTCATTCTTGGCAGTACTATAACCACTACACTATACTTTACCTGTTCCATCTGAAGGTCAAAAGGCTCCTCATCTGAGCCAAGCACACTCTCTATGTTGTACAAAGATGCGTGCAACCCAATGATGAAGAAACTGGCACCTGGAAAGACACAATGGAAAAAAGAAATTGAAATGTACAAATTGTCTTCATAATGTGGAATCTTTCCCATTATCATTATCATCCCATGCCTATTATCCAAAGACGTGACATTAAGACCCCCACCCCCACCCACCCAAAAATATAAAAAATTAAAATAACAAAATATAACTCTCAAATAGTGTGTCCTGTGGATTATTAAAAAAAATAAAAATAAAAAGGAACAATACAAAAGACATCATTAGACATAAAGGGTTACCATAATGCTTTGCACAACTAAGCAGCTTGTATAAAAGCACACTTTTTATTTTGATCTTGTCATTTCCAATAACTAAACAACCTTTGTTACTTATGTAAAATGATGTACAAATGTACCACATAACAAAAACAAAAATTTTAAGAAATGGGTACTGCAATACATTACATGCATAAGTTTTTCAAAGGAAGTGTTTGTACTGGTCAGCACAGTTCATCTGATATTTGCATTGCAAGCTATGCAGTTCCCATGAAGTGTACTGAATAGGGCATCAGCCAATCAACCCACCATACATACAACACATTTATAAAAAGAAAGCTGTACAGGTATATGGTTTCACTGAATGCCATAACAGATATAAAATATACAAGGTAACTGTACAACACCACCCACTCGTTCATTCTATCTCCAAACTGTACATACCAAGAACCCAGAAGAGTACTGATCCCGCACCCACAAGGTAGAAGAGTGGGAGTGAGAGGATGGCAACAGCTGCGTACTGGTGAGCAGGTGACACCTCCACGCCAGCCACAACCAATTTGGTCTCAGCATTGCGTAGGGACAGTAAGTAACAGGCACCCAGACATGCAGCGACAGCCAGAAGCAATAGTGGTGATGTGATCCTATAATGATGATAATTTATTAAGATACATTAATAAGAAACATCTTAATATGGAAAAGCGAAGCTGAATATAGTCCTCCAGCGGTAATATGAAATCTAAAACATACCACCATTATATCTAAGCTGTCATCCCAACTTCAGGTGAAAAAAGGGGTTAGAAGGATTATCAATTTACTGGGTAATGAAAACCTGAATACTCTCAGGCTCCTATGCTTCATTCCCACCTGAATAAAATCATCTGGAATAGAATCCGTCTGACCATGGGAAGGTTTATGATGAAAATATCAACATTCAGGTTACTAAAACTCATTCACAGAAAAACAAATTCATCTGCCACTGGAAGGGATAGACTAACAGAGCAAACCTGACCTTGAAAGGGTTTATGAGCTCAAACAGCATAAAGATTGACAAGCTAGATGAAAAATTCACTACTTACAAGCAGTATAGGATGAGTCCAATGAAGACAAACACATAGTTGGACTGGAAATATTCAATGTTGCGGGCTAAACGCTTGCTCCATCGCTGCACATTTGGGGGTACCTAAAAATTTATAAATAAATACTCTTTATCTAAAGAGCACATTAAAATATATTGTACATAAAATTCAGATAAAACTGGAAACAATTACAGTAATTACAGTACATAAAAACAGATGACAACTTGGCTTCATATCTATAGACCATACATACTCAAAGTATTTGCAATAACGATGTGCCTGTCACCTGGCAAACCACTGCAAATACTTAACTCTTGTGATTTCTTTGGCCTGTCAAAAGAAAACCGATGTCCTGATAGTAGTAGCATATCAACCCATCTAGCTGAGCTGACCCATCAACCACAACCAAGCAAATGCCCTGTAGGGCTGTCTCATGCAGTAAACAGCACACTGCAAAAGCAGGGTGTGGGGTAGAGTGTGGAGGGACACCACGTTAAGCTCGACATTACCTTGCTATTTCATTACCGGCATACAGGTACCACCCTGAGTTGTAAATGGTTTCTTGGGCTACAGGAAACTATTAGGGTTGTCAGTCAGTGTAGTCACCTAAAGGCAGCAAGCATTAAATGCAGTGAGTGGATGATGGGCAACCCTATCTACCACAAGTGATGTCCTAGTCTCATATACACAACATGGACTGTTAAGCTAAATTCCATGGTATCTAAAAGTACATTCTCTCCTTCCCAAGCCCAAGTATCACAGGTTGCTTTTAGTCTTTTGATATATCCCAATAAGTTTCTGTACTCTGACTGACTCTCATAACTCACACTGGATCTAGCCCAGTCTAATCTACATTGAAGAAGTGCATCCCTTCAAATGAAAGATGTCTTTCATATATTTTATACACTACAGACTAGTATTAGCACACTGATTTTGCTTAATATAATTAGGGACACCTAATACTGAACATATGTTGCATAATCCATCCTGACCTCTCTCTTTATGTTCACCTTGCCCATTACTATACAAATACAGTATTCCAAGTTGTCCTTAGTCAAGCAACACACCCTACTGCTGCTCCTGTCTGCCTCCTCAAAGTTCTTACCTTAAACTTGTGAGTGTTGAGAAAGAGAAGCCATGGTCGGACATTCTCCCTGCGCCTATTCACCCACTCCCTAGCTGCTGGGGATGCCAGCTGTAGTTGTGCAGGCAGCTGCATCATAAACCTGAGGATCACATATAGTCACTTATCACTTTTATATGTTTTTTGATGTGGGAGAATCTCTAGGTGCAGCCCTGTCTATCAGTTACTAATGTTTTTTCTTGGAATGGAGAACTTCACAGACATAAGTACTGGCATTCTGAAGCTCGATCTTCATACCTGCAGACTTTAACAATGCTCCATATTAGGGCCCATATTCTCTTGCATCTATATAGCAAGTACTTTTGTACTTATACTATTTCATCTCTTATTGCTCCATAAAGT
The DNA here is from genome assembly GCA_018397915.1 of Birgus latro. Lineage (NCBI taxonomy): Eukaryota > Metazoa > Arthropoda > Malacostraca > Decapoda > Coenobitidae > Birgus > Birgus latro. The sequence continues at coordinate 11,306 of JAGKTI010030390.1, forward strand.
GTATAGGGGCCCAAGGTAAGACTACTCAGTCCACAAATATAAGATGAGAGTGGCCAATTACTTACCCCTGAATGGTATTATGTGAACAATAAAGCATCACTCCTTGGATTAAACCCTGTATGAGCTACATGCAGTCAGTGCTTTTCCTGATTAGACAACCATTTATCACTAGGCATCAATCCCTCTGCCAGTCTGGATATATCTGTCTGCACATCTGTTTATTACTGTCTACAACCATCAGAGACTGTACTGATCCAACTCTATTTTTAGCTGAGCTAAGGATTTCAAAGACCTGAATAAGTGAATGGAGGTATGACCCATTTCACCAAGCAGTAGCAATAGTTTTCCACCTCTGTATTTTCCCTCTTCCCTCTAGCATTACCAAAACAATGGAAAAATAAAAACAAAAATAAATCACTCTATTGAAGGGAGTTAATGGAGTGTACAAGAGGTCTCCCTTAAACATAACCTTTGACTGTAGAGAATTTAAGGTCAGAATAAAATCATCCACCATAGGCTGGAATATACTAATACGAAGTTCTTTAATCTCAGTTAAAGCAGCAATCTTTCATTCTTCAACATTTTTGGTACCTTGACTTTCTTTTGACTGTAGCAGATTCATCAGCTGTTGGTGATTTAAAAAAAAAAAAAAAAAATGGCTAAAGGGTTCACAAAATTCTCTTGCACCAGCAACACTAATACATTTAAAAAGTTACCATGAAACTGAAGAAACTAAAATTGTAAACAAGGCAGACTAGGCAGACACCAATGATAAACAGGCAATAAATCAACATAATTCATCTCTGGTGTGACATCATTTGGCAGCACACTTGGTCATTAGAAAGAAATGGAAATTATAAGTTGAGTAAAAAATAAATCCATATATAAATATATACTGTATATATATATCAGTGCGTCCCTGCGTGCAAGGCCTGGGGGGGCTGGGTTTACGATAGAAGAGTTGAGAGGTAGGATGGGACTGGAGTGTATTGGTGTTGTGATGAGGAGAGGTAGGCTGAGGTGGTTTGGACATGTGGAGAGGATGGGGGATGATAATTGGGTACAGAGGGTGAGAAGTGTTAATATTGGGGGAGGGG
>JAGKTI010030391.1:0-12402 GCA_018397915.1 Birgus latro
AAAAAAAAAAAAAAAAACTTGAACAGGCAAACAAATCATGGAACAAAGCAAAAAAAATTCACTAAATCACTAATAACACTGGCCTTATATCACCACCATCATTATTATTATCATCATCATCATCATCCACACCTCCTTTCCCACTCCTTATTCAATTTATAAAAGAAATATAGCATCCCCTTTGATATCTGCTGTTACTCTGAGAGGAATATCATTCTAGTTCTACATCACAGTACACAAAATGTTTAAAAATCCATGAAAAACAACATAATCATGCACACACCTGTGAGCGCACAAGAGGCACATTAAGTAGGATATCTTCACTGGAGCTGGAGGTTTTGCTGGGTGTCATGAGGGATCCCTTGAGGTCACACAGGCCAGCATTGTGTTGAGGCAGCAGGCAGTGGACAAATCTAAGCTTGCTCCTACGAAGGCTCTCAATAATACCGTCCTGAGTGTATCAAAATAGGCATTCTTAAATATGACTTGCAGTACTATGCAGCTGGTTGTAACACACCATCATCACTATCCTGAACTTTATTTGCACCTAAAGAAGGGGTAACTGTGACTAGCCAGCATTATCACCAGCTTACCTGCCATATTTTTTGCAACACATTATTATTCTATACAGTACTCAGTTACACAAAAAAGGCTTCATTTCAATCTGCCCTCATATAAATGGCAAAAAAAAATGCAATGGGATTATTGACAGTGGTAAACCAGTAAGTGAGGAAGAGGTATGGTCTGCAACCCGATGGGTTTGGGAGTACTTATGTGTTCTTTTACATGAAAGGAAAAATATTCAATGGACTCTAATCTTAGAATAATCAATTACAGCACAACTTTGAACTAAAGTGCAATCACTCTGAATTAACTCTCCTATTACAATGCCTCGCAAAGAATATGTAAAAAATATTAACAATGCAGTAACATTTTCCACTCTAAATTCTCCATCTACTATATTCATCTCTCTAGGGTGTGGAGGGTGAGAGGTGTGAACGTCGAGGGTAGGGTTGTGAGAGGCAGACCAAAAAAAAAAAAAAAACTGGGACGAGGTCACAGAGTGTGACCTCAGAGAGGGACTAAATTTGGAGGCTGTCAGAGATCAAGCAGCACAGACAGCCACCATTAGGTGACCAAGATCAACACAGGCAAGCATGTTGGAGCCTTTATAAACAATACATTCCGGCAAAACGATAATCCTCTCACTCTTGATTTGTGTCCTTTCAACAGGGTCCAAGCTGCATTTCCAAATGATAATCTAGGGACCACAATACTGTCTTGCAATGACTTCTTTACTTCTATACTCATTTTTTTATTCCTTATCATTGTTTTCAGTGTATTTGCAACTTTTTTTTCCCTGTTGTTCCCTTTCTTTCACTTCATCTTCTAACCTTCTAACAATAAACACAGACTGGGCAGAGAGATACAAATGAAAAGGATATAAACAAATGAACAGACTTACAAAATAACATGGACAGATGAGTAGCTGAATGAACTGATTAATGAACAAACTGATGCTGAAAAATTAAAAAGACAGCTACGGATAGGGTAAGTAACATCACTGACACCTACCACAAGACAACAAATTCCATAACAAACTACAGTAAGACCTCACTATAATGAACTAATTGGGGCCCAAACCATTCCAAAAAATGCAAAATTCCGATCAAAGCGACATCCGGACTTCTCCCTGCTAATCCGCACATTTTCCAACATATCAGACATTAGTTTGGATTCCATGAATGGTTTTTAAACTGTCTTAATACCACTGTGGTACTGTACTGTGTTATAACTTCACTACATTAATCAAGTGGTATAATATATAAATAATAAAACTGTACTGTACACTAATAAACATGTCTTTTATTTACCTTATTGTGGTGAACATAGCTGAAGTGGTCAAGCAGTCCAGACTGCTTCTGGCTTTATCAGACTTTTTCTGACATATAGGAATTTAGTCCAGTAGCTCCTCAAGTCCGATAAAAGTGAATTCCAGTCTACTGAAGTCCATTATATCGAGGTTTTACTGTACTATATATCAGAGGGATGAAGGAACTTGAAACCTACACTTATGCCAAACACTTCATGCTTTGGACTTGCCCTGCTTACACAGCATTTTCATTTAGGTACATCTTGAAGCAACTCAAATCCAGAGTAGAAAGGCTGCAATTACTCTGAATCTAACATTTAATGCTGATAAAAATTTCACATACAAAAAATTTACACACAGCAGTGTTCATACGTCTGAAAGTAATACCCACCACAGTAAACTTGACCTGAAGGCAGACACTCTTGCGTTTGATGCCCGCCGTGCCTGTGGTGAAGGCTCGTCTAATGGAGGATGCTCGCCGCAGAGACTGAGACCCCTCAATGCCCACCACCGACCCACTGATGGTGTTGCTGACTGGACCTCGACTGAACACAAACAAGCGGCTCAGTGTCTCTCTGCAAAAAAGAAATGCAAAAATTAGTAAGAAAGTACTGCACCTCAGCAAAGTGATGGAAAAGAAGTAGCTCAGTGCCTCTCTGGAAAATGAAAAGTAAATTAAAATTCATGTATCATACATGAGTTAACTGTAGTGAGGAAAAAAAAAAAATTCAGCCACTCTGGAAAAAGAAATGCAAAATTATTTACGTATCTAAGTTATGTGCTGTGGCTTAGTTTCTTTCTGTAAAAAAAGGACAAACACTAAGCAATACAAGGGAATCCGTTATTACCCCTTTCGGGGGCCGTGGATAGCTTGAACCTACGGTACTGTAGTTCACATTATTTTAGCCATGGGAGATTACCCCATATCCCTGCATAATTTTGTATGACGTACCTCTTGAATACAAATCACGGCAGAAAATGAACTGTAAAATTAGTAATATATCCCCTACCTTCTCCTTTACACATACCGTACACTTTTTAATTTTCATTTTTTTTCAACAAAACCCTCATGCTCACTTTCAAAAACTTGCTTCATCACTCAAAAAAACTCACTTCATCACTCTAACCAGACATTCATTGAATATGTCCATTCCAAACAAGAATTAAACAGATGAGATTTAATGTGAATAACAGAATACAGAGATAACTTCAAACAGTCTGCATGGTAGAGCATAATGTCCCTGTACTGAATTTCAGCTTAGTTACTGATGCTCATAAGTATCTTCACTGTCTATTCAACAGTGCACAGCTACCATATCACATGGTAAACTTTGGCATAGTTCTTGTTGCTGTTCCAGTTGCTGTGGCCCCAGGCACATCTGGATTTGAAACTAGTGAACTGATGATACCTTTCTGCTGCACTCTATCCTCCCCTTGAGGGACAGCAATGAAGATGAGCAGTATTTGTATTACTGGGCAGCTTCTCTATCTGCTTATATCCAATTCACCATATGAAGGCATCCCTCTACAGCAAAAATTTTTGAGTGATCACTGCCAAGCAACATAGTCACTTGAAATGCCGGATGAAACTTATTTTTAAAAATAAAACTGAGTTACAGAACTGTATCTGACTTATGGAATGACTTACTGTGAAGTATGCAATATGTTTTTTATAAATAATGTTATAAGAATTTGACAAAAAAAAACTTAGTACTTATCACCATTCTTTCACATGGAAAACTGGGTCTGTTATGTTTATCAGTTAATTTTAAGGTCTTAATTTTTTTTGTGATCAACTGGCAAACTGAGAAAGTACTGTTCACCCATCCTACTGTAATACTAACTTGTTAGACTCCTGCAGCAGAGCAGCTGCCTGTCTAATGACTGGGTTCTCACGTGATGCTTTGAGCCAGTTCTGAGTGGAATAGGTGACGGGGTTGGTTCCCTGGAAGTGCTGTAGAATGAACTGATCTGGAGCAGCACCCTTCTTCAGTAGCTGCGAGTATTCTGTTGACAAAAGATACTGATATCAATATATGTTACTTACATCCAAAACTTATCTTCATAATCAACCTAATCTAAAGAGATGACTGTACTACTTTATAGGAAATCCAGTAAGTGCAGGAAGTAGAAACTATAGACACACAAATACAGTATTGCACTTCACTTAAAATGCAAAGAATGCAAATGATACTGTATTATCGTGAAGCAAGTGGTTAACAAAGTAAAGATTAACAGAAAGTAGCTGAGTAATATCCATTAAGATTCCAGGGACAAGAAGTAAGAAGGCACTGGCAAAACTGCTCCTCTACAATATAAACAGTGCCTTGCAGCAGTCAGACTGGAGAAACATGAAATTAACAATTCTTTACAATCCTGAATAACATGATTGCCAAGAAACCAAAAAAGTATCAATTTAATTTATAAATATTATATCACAAACACTAACAGTACTACATGATGCTAGAACAAACTCTCCAGTAATCATGCAGCAAGAGATTAACAGCATAATCTATATCAATTAGGTACCTAGGAAAAAAAAAAAAAAATCACAGGTCATGATAAGTAACCTGTCAAACAGCATATGACATTTCAAGGTTGATAACAAGACTACCCTCATTGGTGGCATGATCTTGTTGACTAACCTAATCTCCAAAACCTGCTATCCTTACCTCTGTCTCCATAGTGAGAACAGAGGTGGTGACGGAAACTTTTGTCTAATATATTTCTAATTAGACAAAAACCTACTTTCCTTGGTGGTACCATTTTGTCAATAAATTTATTTTCCAAAATCTATCAGCCTCACCTCTGTCTCCATAATGAGAGTACAGACGGTGGAGGAAGCTTTGGTCTGATGCACCAGGGAAGATGGCCTCCTCATCCAATAGCCACAACAAACCACGCCTCTCCGATTCCCTGAGGTCAGCCTGGGATGTCCGAACAACACAGCTTGTTGATGGCTTATCTATCAGTGAAATGAGGGGTGCAGGGGTCCCAATTTCATCTGCCACATCTCCATATTCAATGTTTTCCTGAAAATGTACAATGTACAAAATAAAAATGGAAACTTTATACCACAAGATTAAACTTAAACCACCACTTTAGTTATGCAATACAGCTAAGTGTCCTTAGTGAACCCGCTGCATATCCACTTTTGAGTCTCCTGCAACTTACAGCTTTTTATATGGTACATTTAAGGTAATAAAGAAAACTAAACTTAATTATACACAATATCTCTGAAAAACAGTAACAGTCAATCACTCGGGGCACAAGGATCAAAAGCTCTGCTACTCTAATACAAAATACTTAAAAGCAGGAGACTGATCTACTACCCAGGCAGTAATTTACATGAGAAAAACCCCTAGTCACTTGTGTGAATTTCAAGACACCGCATGTAAAGCACAGCTGTCATTCCTACTCAAGTGCTCGACCATTAGACCAATGGACAGCCGTAAAGGAGCAGTTGTTTGCCTGTGGATGATGGGTCTGCTCTGCTAGAAACACCTGGGTTACTTAGCAACAATGACCACAACAGTGATCACAAAGACAGTGAAGAAGAAGGAAAAAGAAGAATATAAATAAAATAAAATGCTGCAGGAGTGGATAAAATCACCTGATCATATCTATCCGTCTGTGCAGTGAATGTGGTGTCATGGTACAGCATCTGTAGCCGTTCTTGGGTGTAGTTATGGCAGAGGTCCTGGAAGGTGGCACCAGACGTCCTGCCACATGATGCTGGGTTCTGCAGGCCTGGTGCATCAACCACAAGAATGGAATTGCTGGTGTGGGCTGATGTTGATATACACCTGCAAACAAAAGGTATACAAAATTATAATGACTGCTGATGTTACATAAAATAAAGTGAGCAAAGAAAATGAACATGGATACTAGTACACCTAAGAAATACCCAAATCCCTCCCTCCATCCTCAGTTAAACTAGGTCTATATAAAATCGATGGATTATGTTTACACACAGAGTATTAATGGGTATTTTCTGCAATTTCAGAGATAACATACAATCAACTCTTCTGTAAATTAATCTACTTGTGCCATATTTCCAGGACTCATTGAATTGGTGCAGGTTTACATTATTTAAGAACCCCATTCTTGATCACACCTATAGAACAAAAATAACAAATTCCCCAACTCCATTATGAGACATAAAGCACTTCATGGAAACAGTTTACAACATACAAAAAGAATGCTCATTTTGTAATGTGTACAGGTGATAGTTTCCTGACTTCTGCTGAAACTATTTATAACCCTTCTCTCTGCATGATTTAGTCATCTTTTTCCTTAAACTAAATTGCAACACTCTTGTATAAATGAGTGATGCATGGCTGCAAACTCTTGTTACTGAGAGATTATTTGTTTTCCAGTTTAAATTCATATGATAATGGATTTAACTCCTTCACTCTGATGACATATTTATTTCACATTTGCTACCTTCAGGCCATTTTATTTAACTTTGGAGAGACCTTCCAAACTGAAGATGTTGGATACAGCCTTAATTTAACAATTCACTGCAAGATGTCTTCCCAAAGCTGAATAAAATACTCTGGAGGTAACATGAAAAACTGGCAAAACACATCACAGAATTGAAAGGGTTTAAGCAGAATTAAAGGAGAGAATTGTATGACTAAAGGCAGTGTCATACCTATTAATGAGCGCCACCACAGCATTAAAGGCCTCACTATAGAGACCAGTTGCCATCCCTTCCAGAGCCTCCAACCCCTCTGGCCGCTCAGCGGGACGCTCCGTTGGTGAGGTCGTCCTGCCAACAACATTAAAATAAGCACCACCAATGCAATAATGCCAACACACCGACACTTCACACACAGACAACCAGTGACAAGTGCAGTACAATAATTAGCAGTGAGAGAAAACTGGAGGGTGTGTGGACTCATATCATAACAAAATTAGAAGTAGAGGCAAGACATCACAGACAGACAGACATGATTACTTTTCTCAAAAAAATGATTTTATGGCATGAAATATAATATACTGAATGATATATTCAATTATGCTATTTACAGCACATCAAAATTTGCATTGTATTCCATATTTAGGAGAGGATTTTTATTAATAAGTATGAATCATTTAAAGATGATAACTAAAAAAATAATGATGAATACCAATATTTATCCAATATAAGTAGAGTAATTAATACTAAAACATAATTATATACAGTAGACTCTCAACTAGCATCCACTAATCTTCTGAAACATCAATCCTACACTACCATACCAAACAACATGTTTCAACTACCAGTAACTACCCACTACCAACTCAACTACAACAGCTACAAGGGATGAGTCTGTGTGATCCCCAGGTAAAGTATGGATAAAGGCTCTGGCTGGTAAGCATCATGTGGCTCAATTGATACATAAGACCTTAGATAACCTCCCACCAATTAAATTTCCCTATACTAATATAAACTGTATAGCCATAGCAGAGGTGTTTTTTTTTCCTTTCTTGTCTCCTTTATTTCATCATCTATGGGGTGTGGTCCTTTACTTTTTTGTTCCTCTGAAAACATCCCATCATACATTTAAATTAAAGAACTGTACAGTACAGTTTTGTATCAGAAAACACTGGTAGTCTTGCTAATCCAAATGGCAAGATTGGGCACCACCATTTCTTACTACCGTACATATTCTACCTTGCTTGTTATGGCTGGGACATTAGAACAAAAAGCTCCCTTTGAGGCAGCAGGCCATCCTTACAATTTTAACTACCGTAGTCATAAATTTCAATTAAAACTTCCCTCACACATCTATGAATCTACAATAACACAATAATAAAATAATCTCTGTCATTTAACATCATAATCATTTTCAACATGATGCACCGGGCATCAGAAAAGTAATTGTGCAGTAGGTGGCATAACCACACCACACTTCACAAACACACATCACACTACCACACAGCACTTTTCCACAGAAAATATTACCATACCTTGCATCTTGTATTGCACTGAGACTTTTCTAACACCAAGTAAAACATACTGTAAATATTTCACAGTGACTCTAAACACTGCAGCATACATATATATATATACTGCAGCCTATATATATATATATATATATATATATATATATATATATATATACTGCAGCATGACCTTAACTCTAAAAGAATTTCTCTCAAGATGATGTACTTAAAAATCGATTGAGATAAACTGATGCTACAACATAAGATGCATAACAAAAGCCTGGAATAATAAATGGTTTATATAAAAAGACAATGGTTCTCTTGTAGGTCCAGTCTTATTAAACATTACTCAAAACACTTCATCCCAAACAATATTTAACAAGATATCTATACTATTAATCTAAGCTAAACTGAGGCTGTAATATCATACCTACTTCAGTAAGACTATCACTGAAGAACATAACCACAACAAATACTTGATAAACACGCTGAATGCACAACACAAGCACTACGGTACCACTAACCATTCATCAACATTCTAAGCTCTGGCAGGATGGAGAGTCTACTGTATGATCTCTATTAACTTCAGATTGGGAGCTGTATTCCTGACGGAATCGGAGGGTTTGTGGCATCTCTTCATTTACTGTACAGTACTATGTTTTGTAAAATACTCCCCTAATATTCTCCTACATGTTATCTAAATAATTTTAATTCTGACATAGCTTGAATTAAAAGGTAATTGAGATGATGCATAGAATTGATAATCAAGGAAGCAATACTGTGAGATGTCCAAAGACACTTAGAATACAATCCTGAGTCTTATATTCTCATCAGCTTAAGCAGTTCACTAGCATCACTTTCTGCACTTAACAGTAAACCTAATATTCTTCTGGGGGCCACAGAGTGCCTGGAGCAAAGTAGGATCTGAGGCTGTGCTACCACAGTCCAGATCAGTTTAGCCACATGAATTACCCAATGTCTCTGAAAGTACTTAAATGATAGAAATACCTCTGGCCACCTTTTGGATTGGAGCCATGGCACTGCCTCCTCTGACCTGAGACTTCTATTAATCATGTTACTGGGGTATATTATTTATACAAATTATGTCCACTGACCATATATGTAAAAATATGTATAGTAATATACATGATTATTATGGTGCAAAAGACAAAATAAAGTACTGTACTTTGAAAGAAGAGCCAGAAAGCCTCTTGAGCACACAAGAATACGGTCTTGGATGACTAACATAACACAACATAACAGAACTAAATTGTGGCAGGACATGCAGCTGCTGCTTGGACATGATCACCTCTTTATATTCTTCAGCCAGACAACATCATTTCTATTTCATTCTTGCTACCCCAAGATGATTTTATGTAAGAGAGTTTTCTTAAACTGGAGGGGCTATATACAGCACTCATTAACCCTATTACTACATGAGGTCTCCTATAAGCTGAATAAAGCATAATCATCGGGAAGTATCAAGAATAAAACACGAAAATGCCTCACTGTAGCGATAGCATTAACCTCTTCAATTCGGTGATATTTCAATGATTTATTCTTAGTACTGTACTTCCATACAATTTTATTCGGCTTCTGGGAAACCTCTTGCTGTGACGGGGCAAGTGAGAGATACAGTACATCCAATCTTTCCAGTTCAAAAGAAGAACAGAATTGTGCTGAGATAGAAAGAATAAAATGTTTAAAAATATATCATCGGACTGAAGTAACATCCCAACTAATGAAAAGATGAACAATCAAAAAGACAACATAAGGCATTTTCTTTTCTATGTTCACCATGCAAACCAAAGTCTCAACTCAGGGCTTGTAATAAAAAAAAACTGTTGAACGTTTATGAAAATCCACTGTGGGGGAGATTATATTCAGGCTTATTAAGTGCTGGTTATTGTATGAACAGTAAATCAATGGTGATAAATGGAAGAGTGTGATAGAGGACATACCCATTTCAATTGTGACAAAGGACTGATCCATTCCAACCATAACAAATGACAGATTCATTTCAATCTCATTATCTGATGTATATGAGATACAAATGACATACTGTATAGGGCTGTATTCTTAGTGACTGGAAATTTCATAATACCTCTTCCTTAGCTACTTGGTCTCCACATTACAACTCTGTATCACTATGTATGCTACCGAGGCAAACAAGTCAATATTATAGCTGATACAAATGAACACAAGAGAATGTTAGGGTGTATTATGTTAAACAATTACTGAGGAAGAAATATTACAAAGCCTCTTATGCCACCCTGAAATGATCCACACAGAGACAATGTGATCAGTGCAAAGGGGAATGACAAAAATAACATGATCAAATTAACTCCATCAGTACGATGGTATCTTTTATATTCCATTCTTCCTATCATCAGACAGTTTCATTCAGCTAAACAAAGACACCTTGCAGGGAAGGGATTAGAAAGTGTCTCCTTTATGCTAACCCCTTCACTATGAGGTCTCTACAAGCTGAGTTAAATCATCTAGAATGGACAGGAGTAAAATATAAAAGGTGTCACTGTACTGAACGAATTAATGACATGTTGAGGGGAACGAGCTGGTGATGTAACATGACATTTCTGGCTGTATGAGTGATATTCAGGGAAGAGATTGATGATAACAGCAGGCCAAGTCAACAAATTTGGGTCCCATAACACAAATGATATCAAAGTTTTTTCATGATGTCAGATATCTTATTATTAATAGTTTAGAAGGCAATAACTGACTTATCTGGGATTTTAGAGTGTAAGCAAAACTTGAGCAATTCAATCGATTAAACTGGAAGAAACGGAAAGCTACATGATTTCAAAGATATTCATTAATTTGTGTCAAGGCAAGAGCTATGCCACTATGATGGCTCAAAGGCTATAATTTTACATCAGCCAATCCTGATTAACTCCTTCAACCTGAGGACATAATTTTTTATCCTCTTCTTGCCAATACCAAATAATCTCATTCAGCCTGGGTAAGCACCCTAGCAGTGCAGCAGTTACTGAAAGCTACAGTTAACCTCTATAATTCAAGAAGTGTAAACTATGCTAATATCATTTAGACAAATCTATCTATTTATCTATTGCCAGACATTTTAATCCCAGAACTGGTGGCCATGAACAAATCACCTCCACTCCAACTTCTCCTCCACCTTGAAGTTGCCCCTTTGATTTCCTTCTACCCCTCCACCACACTCATACAATCTCATACTCAATTTCCCACTCTCTATTGGTCAAACCATCTCAGGATTTCCCTACCATTCCAGCACACTCATATCAACACAACAATGTTCCTAAACTTCCTCATTCATCTGTCTGTCTCTCCATAAAACACCACATACTCCTCTCAGATAACTAATTTCCAGAGATAGTAAAACTAAAATAAAAAATACATCCACAGGCTGAAGGGGTTAAACAAGAAAACTCCTGAGTGTGAGTGAGACTGTAGGAATGAGACACAGGCACGTGAGGGAAAGAGTGAGAGAGAAAGAGTGAGAGTGCTGCATCAATCAACAGTTCACCAACACTGTACCTAACACCATCACCAGCCTGATGAATCATGTCAATGATTTCATCACAAGTATCGAAGATACCGCTGAAAAAGAAAAAGAAAATAATAGAGGAAGTCTGAACCATTAGATGCTGTGTGATAGTCTGTTTATCCCTGAGAACTACATCAAGTTGTGAAGATTTTGCACAATATTTTTAGAATACATTAAACACCATACCTAAAGGACATAAAATACAAGCTTAAAAGTCAGCAGGCAGAGTACCATACTGAAACCAATTACTAATCTATACAATAAAAGCAAAGCAAGAATGGCATGACTGGTGATATTAAGACAAAAATAATTAGATCAAAACAGTGAGCTGAATGAGAGCAAAGCCTCAAACCTGTAATGCAGAGGCTCTCTTACTGACATGGAAATTAATACAAAATGACAAATAGGCAAATAACTTCACACTGACGGCACAGGAATTGATCAACTAATGCACCTACTCCAAGGGACCGGCTGGGTTTACCAGAATAATTAAGGCTATCATCACCTCTTAATTTTGGCCTATAAACTGCAGTTACACAGACTGTACTGCATGACCATAACATGTTGCTACAGAACAGAAAACAACCACTGGTACTTCATTCAGAATATTTGCTTCCAACCACAATTACTCCTTCCTAATCCCAAAGGTAGCCAACTATTAATGAGATATTTATGTAACATCTGAGGCTATATAAGATGAAGCTGATTTAAAATAATGGTTCCACTGTGTTTTCGAGGTTACAGAATCAGAGGGAGAAGTAAACCTAAATTTCCTTAACTATCTATCTATCTATCTATTGCCAGACGCCTCAATCCCGAACGGGGTGGCCACAAACAAATCGCCTCCATGTCACTCTGTCCCCTGCCATTTCACTACCACGCTCCCAACTCACACCCCCCTCTCTCATATACCTCTCCACTCCATCCCTCCATCTCATCCTCGGCCTCCCCCTCCCTCTCGCCCCCTCCACCTCACTCACATACACTCTCCTCGTCAATCTTTCACTCTCCATCCTCTCCACATGCCCAAACCACCTTAACGTGT
>JAGKTI010030392.1:0-12402 GCA_018397915.1 Birgus latro
CAAAAGCAGCCGCAGCCCACCCGCCCGTAGTCCGTCGGTGTATGGGTGACCTGCGGGGAGGGAGGTGGGCCAATGGCGCCCCCTGGGGGGTAATATATTTCAGACGTGTCCTTGGGAGTGAAGTGGGTCTGCTTAGGCGAGAATGGAGCCCCGCCTGGCCCGGGTGGCCTTGGGGGTACCACCCGACAGCCTTGAGGCACCCGCACCCTCGCACCCGCACCCGCACCCACATCAGCACCCGGCGAGAGGCTCAGGTCGGTGGAGGGAGAGTACTGCGGGTCGGGGAGGTGGGACGGCAGCACGGAGGATGCGATGATCCCGTTCCACCTCTTCCTCGCCCACTCCCTCACCCACATCAGTACCCCCTTCACACACTTTGTCACCCTTTTTCTTAAAACATTTTGTTCGTGAAACATTTTGTTCTTTTTTAACTTTATATATATTTAGTAAGTTATTCGTAACACTAAAGTCCTAGTACAGTAAGGGGGCGAAGAAAAGGGGATGGTATTGGTAGAACGCTGACATCATCATTGTCATCATCATCGTCATTATCATCATCATCATCATCATCATCATTATCATCATCATCATCATCATCATCATCATTATCATCATCATCATCATCACCATGGTCCGGATCCAAGAAGGTTAGGCAAGGGAAAGCACACTAGAGGGAGAACTGTCAGCAGCATGCCTGGTGGAATGGGCCACACACTCATCCACTTACTCTTCAAGCCCAAGGAATCCTGACTCCACTTTCCTGGACATTTTATTTTCCTTACCAGCCAGAGTAAATCCAAATATTACCGTAAAATTTAAGAACCAAACTTGTTCTCCTCTGTACGTAATTTATCCAACAGCTCCTCTCACCAAAGATATGACAAGAATGTGTGTGTGTGCGTGTGTGTGTTTAAGAGAGAGAGAGAGAGAGAGAGAGAATTGTGTGTGTATGTGTTAATTATTTATCTCTACCATTTTTTTTTTTTTAGCTTTTCCTTCGTTCTGGTGCCTGTATACCTCACCGTACCTCTGAGTGGGAAAGTTTGGTCGGGATGATGATGATATTATTATTATTATTATTGTTTCTATATTATTATTATTGTTGTAATTATTAATTGTGGGAGGTTTTCCGTATGTACAGTGTATATAGAGTTTCAGCTGCCAGGTGCCGTTAAGAGCTTTTATGATGGTAGTGAAGCATGTTTAAGGTTAAACTGGCTTCTGCTTGAACTCGCTTAAATGCCTCCTTCGGCGCCCTTCGCTCGATGCCCAAAAGCCAGAAATGAGTCATTACTCGGGAACCGGTGGCCCGTTTGGACTGGGAATTATAATATAGATGGTTCACGATCAATGTGGGCGTGCGACAGGGGTGTGTGATGCCCCCATTGCTGTTCAATATATATGTGGATGGGGTGATGAAAGAAGTGAAAACACGAGTAATGGAGAGGGGGATGGCGATGGTAACGAATGCTGATGGATGGAATATCTCAACTATGATGTATTCTGATGATACTGTGCTACTTGCAAATACCGGACAAGAACTTGGTAGAATAGTGCAGAGTTTGTAGATGTCTGTGAGCGTCGTGCCTTGGGAATAAATGTAGAAAAGAGTTAAGTGATGGTTACTGAGAGAAAAGGTGACTCGCAGTGTGATGTTACAGTGAATGGAGAGAGACTGGACTTGGCCAGGGAGTTCAAATACCTGAGTACAGTGATAGAAAAGAGCGGAAAATGTGCAAAAGAAGTGGGAAGTAGAGAGACACAAGGAAGGAAAGTAGCAGGTGCTATGAAGGCCATTATAAGAAACAGAGGCTTGAGTGTTGGAGCTGCACAAGGCTTACATGAAAGAGTGTTAGTGCCAACTTTAACAAACGGATGTGAGACTATGGTGTGGCATGAAAACGAAAAGTCAAGAGTAAGAGGAGTCGAGATGGGACTATTGAGGAATGTATGTGGACTACGGGGAGTGCAAAGGATACGGAATAATGTGATTCGTGAAAGATGCGGAGTGAGGAAGTCCGTGGACACCAGAATCGAAGAGTGTAGGCTACTGAGATGGTATGGTCATGTGGAGAGAGTGGATAACAATAAAGGGGTGAAAAAGGTATATCTGATCGAATTTAAAGGAGCGAGGAGGCGAGGTATTCCACGAAGAAGGTGGAGGGATATGGTGGATGAGTGTGTGAGGAAGAGAGGTGTGGAAGTCGGTGAGGCTAAGGGAGTTTGCTGGATGAATTTTATGCGGAGAAGCGGTTGCCAGGGATGCGACACCGCTTTTAAACGTGACAGATTTCGGACTTACTCTGTCA
Organism: Birgus latro; assembly: GCA_018397915.1. NCBI lineage: Eukaryota > Metazoa > Arthropoda > Malacostraca > Decapoda > Coenobitidae > Birgus > Birgus latro. The sequence goes on from JAGKTI010030392.1 coordinate 2,310, forward strand.
GATAGACGTATGTGAAGCTGCAGTACGTGACGGAAATCTTTTGGCCTGTCAGATGGAGCCAGGATTCCGGGGACTTGAATGATGAGTGAATGGAAGCGTGGCCCATTGAAGCGGGCAAACTTTCGCTGTCTGGACATTGCTACTCCTCACCCCGACCTGGGGTGGGAAGAGAGGGCCGGACGATGACGACGACGACGATGTTGATGATGATGATGATGATTGTTATTAGTATTATTATTATTGTTGTTGTTGTTATTATTATAGTTATTATTATTATTATTATTATTATCATTATTATTATTACTGGTATTACTTTCTGGACCCTACCTCATCCTATTTTTGAGTGAAAAAATAAGGTCGGGCTGCTGCTGATGATGATGTGAAAATACAAGTTATGATCGGTGATGATGATGGTTATGATTTTAACAGTTTTTGCACGGCTGAATCCTCTTCAAGACGTATAGGCCTATGTGAGTGAAATTCATTCCCGTAAAGCTATCTATCTATCTATATAGCTATCTGGCTAGCTATAGCCAGACGCCACAATTCCGTAAGGGGTGGCCGCTTGTCTCTGAGTCAATGGTTTTACAGGGAGAGGCACTAATTCTCCGCCAACCCACTTGTTGACACGTAGGGAACACCTGTGAGTTGGTTACATGGTTACCACCCAGCGTTGTGAATGGTTCCTTGGCCTATAGGTAACCATAAGGCTTGTCGCTCAATATGAAGCCACCTGTAAAGGAAAGAAGAGTAATAAAACTGACAGGAAAGATGGGAGAAACAGGAAGAGAGGAGGGTAGAGGCAGAAAAAGAGTGACAAAGGAGAAGGACGAAGTAGGCAGCACTACATCGAGTGGATGAATGTAAATCGCAGTGCTTCAAAGTCAAAACACTATTTTCGCTGTTTTTGTTTTCTTACGAGAGAAGTTTGATTTAAATATTTCTCTGCGTCCATACCGTCCAGCCTAAATGTACTCACTCTTTACTCTCACTCACTCACTCTTTAACTCACTCACTCACTTACTCATTTAGTATTTATCACTCACTCGGACACTCTTTTTTACAATATTCACTCTCAACCCATTCACGTAATTATGAACTCTAGCAACACATCCACTCACCCACTCACTCTCATCCACTCACTTATTCACTCACTTACTCACTTAACACAACACATCCACTAACTCACTCACTCACTTACTCACACATCCATTCACTCACTCACACAGCACATCCACTCACTCACTCACACAGCACATCCACTCACTTACTCACACATCCGTTCACTCACTCACTTAGCACATCCACTCCCTCACTCACTTAGCACATCCACTCACTCCCTCACTTACTTAGCACATCCACTCACTCACTCACTCACACAGCACATCCACGCACTCACTCACCCAACACATCTACTCATCACCATCATCACCCTTTAAAAGAACGGAGTAGATAAACAAGAGAAAAATAGATAGGCAGTGCTGAGAGCCTCCCTTCTCTCCCGTAAGCCAGGAAAACAAATGAACAGAAGCGCCATGAGGATATTGTGGAGAGTGGAGTGACAGTGGTGGATGGTGGTGGAAGGGTGGGAGAGAGAGAGAGAGAGAGAGAGAGAGAGAGAGAGAGAGAGAGAGAGAGAGAGAGAGAGAGACTTTTGTCTTCTTTCCTTCTATTTTCGTCCCCATTCGTTCCATCTCTTATACAGTCCCAACTATTTCCCTCTCCTTCCTCTATTTCCCTGTTTCCCTCTGCTTTCTCTCTCATACCCTTCACATCCCTCCTCTTTCCTTCTCTCTTCTAATCCTCTCTCCACTCACTCTTCCCTCCATCCCACCTCTTTATACCATTCCTCTCCATTCCTTCTTCCTCCCTCCCCCCCATTTTCCCTCCGTCCCCTTTCTCTCCCTTCCTACCATATACTGTCCCCTTTTCTTCTTTTTCTCTCCCCTCCTCCACCTCCCTTCCTTCTTCTCCCCATTCCCCTCTCCTTTTCATTCCTCCCACTCCCTCTTCCCATTCCCTATACTCCCCTTTCTCTTCTCCTCTCTTATCTCCCTCCCCCTCTTTTCTCCTCTCCCGTCTTCGTCCTTCCTCCCTCCCTCCCTCTTTTCTCTTCCCTCTCTTTCCCTCTTCTCATCCTTTCAGTTCTCCTTTATGTCTTTTTCTTCCTTTTTTTCCTCATTTTTCCACTTCCCCTGTCGGGTTTCTCTCCACTTGTCTCTCCGTCCTTCCACTCCCTCCACTTTTCATTCCTTCCTCTCTCTCCACTTTTCTTGACTTCTTCTTCCTCCACTTTTCCTCCTCCTCCTCTTCAATCCGTTCTCTTCCTCTCTACCCCTCTCCATTCCTTCTCCTCTCCACTCCTCTCCTTTCCTCTTCCTCTCCACTTTTCTCCCTCTCCACCCCCCCTCCTTTCCTTTTCCTCTCCACTTCTTCCCTCTTCCCTCCTCTTCATATGGAGTACAAAAGAATACAAACAGCAGCAGACTTATCAGATTCCTTTCTTGTATTCACCTCTTCACCCTCATGACCTATTTTAATTCTTTTATTCAGTTCCAGACGATTTTATTCAGTGTAGGAAGAGTGTGGTAATGAAGGGAATTGTTAAGTGTGTATCTGTCTGTCTGTCTGCTGTGTCTATCTTGACCTGAAAAAAATCGTCTGGAGAGAGAGAGAGAGGCCAGTTCAAGGGGTTAAAGGGTACACTATGTGATATTTATTCTATGAGTCAGAGGATAAAGACAGCAAAACACCAAATCCTGCACCAGAATCCGGCAGGAAAAAAGTAAGAGGGACTACCAAGCAAGGGGGAAAAAATGCCTGGAAATTTCTAACAAAGATATGAATAGAAAATGCAAACCACATTGACGTATGGAAAACAGTAAGATCAAGTTAGTTAATAAGTAACTTGAAATGCTTTGCTGTTGCTGTATTTCTTATCTGTGTTAAAAACTGTAATTTTGAAACCGTACATAACACTGGATAAAAACAACTATAATTCTGAAAACGTACATAACACTGTAATTCTGAAACCGTACATAACACTATAATTCTGAAAACGTACATAACACTATAATTCTGAAACCGTACATAACACTATGATTCTGAAACCGTACATAACACTATAATTCTGAAAACGTACATAACACTATAATTCTGAAAACGTACATGACACTATAATTTTGAAACCGTACATAACACTATAATTCTGAAACCGTACATAACACTATAATTCTGAAACCGTACATAACACTGTAATTCTGAAACCGTACATAACACTGGACATTGTTAAGCTGACAATTTTTAACTTGTGATGTATGCAAACGAATTATAGATATTAATACTCTATCATTCTACCGCCCTGTAAGGCAGAATTTTCCCGTGTTTATAGGATTACTGAAAATTAAATGTTTTCCTTCATTTGCCGGTAATTATTTAGTCATTAACTTGACTTTGTTTTGACTGATGTATAATTAAATATTTATAATCTGTCAAATAATTATGCCTGTTGAATAAGTTATAGAATTAGGTTATATCCTCTCAGTCTGCGCCTAGTTTAATAAATCGGATTCATTTCTGCTAGACGTTTTTCCCTGTATGGTTTATATTCAGCCAATTTTTTTATTTTCATTTTTTCTTTTTCATGTTTTGACTCCATGGTACTTTCTCCCGCGTCTACGTTTTTTTTTTTTTTCCCTCCTTGTATGATTTGTTTTCGTCGTAGTTTTTTATTCATTTTTTCGTTTTCACTTTTTTTGTCACCCTTCATAGTACTCCTTCCCGCATTTATTTATTTATTTATTTATTTTTTATAATATGTAAACCAGAACTGGAACCTGTGCTTCAAGCGTGGTCGAATTTAGGAACTGCACTATGGTGAGGATGGGATGAAGTTCGATTAATCTGTCAGTCTAATTACTTTGTTGGTCTTCTGAACGCTTTTAGCTCAAGAACGTTTAATTCCGTTTTATCCATGCCATCTCAACTATTCTGCCCCTCAGAGGACAGAGTTTTCGAGGTCAAGGGGGTTAGAGGTCAAGGGGGTTAGAGGTCAAGGGGTCAGACACAGCCTTCATTAACCCCTTCACTCCCTCGTGTCTCTCCCAAGCTGAGGAAAATCGTCTAGTAGCTGAGAGGAAGAAAAAATAGACAGGCGTTATCGTACTGAACAGATTAATAGCCTCTGTATACTGATTTCAGGTCATTTGTTAATTCTGACTTTTTTTTTACGTTGATGTTAAATTGTATATGAGTGGAATAATTAGAGGGATTGACAAGGAAATATGGTTGGGGAGAGATTCGGCAGAGAGGAGGGAGTGAGTGAGAATATTCTGGATAATACTTCTTCCTTTCCCTCCCCCTTTACCCCTTCCCCGCTCCCTCTCATTCCCCTCTCCCCTCCTTCCCATCTCCCCCTCCCTTTCTGTGACGTCTGGAGGTGTGGAGGTGAGACACGAGCCACTGCCTGACCAACTGACCTCCTTTGACCTCCCTGCCCACCTCTGACCCCTTGAGGCTAATTGTAGGTGTGGGCAGGTGTGGGGGTAGGGGGAAGAGGGGAATGGGGAGGAATAGAGGGGAAAGGAGATGGAGAGAGAGTAGGGAGTGGGGGCAAGTGAGGAGAGAGAGGGGAGAAGGGCAAGGAAGGGGAGGGGAAAGGGAGGGTGCAGGAGAGAAGGAAAATTAGAGGGGAAAGAAGACGTGGGAAAGAGGGGAAGGTTCTAGAAGAGGAAGATGAAGGAAGGGGGAAAGAAAAGGGAGCTGGGGAAAGAGAGGAAGGAGAAGAGGGAGTTTAGGGAAGGGAAAAGAAAAGTAAGATAAAGAAACGGGGAGGAAGAAAGATAGGGGAAGGGGGGAAGAAGAGGGGTGGGGGAAGGGGGAAGGAGAAGAGGAAGACGAGGAAGGGGGGTACATAGGATAACAGAAGGCCTACTTGTCTATGCCGGGGTTATCTGTTGAAAAAAAGAAGATAATTCTAGTAAGCTTTAACTAACACTTCTCCCACCATTCAAATCTACCGCTATAACACTACCATCATTCAAATCTACCACTATTACTGCCACCACTCAAATCTACCTCTATAACTCTACCACCGCTCAAATCTACCACTATAACACCTTCACCACTCAAATCTACCACTATAACACTGCCACCACTCAAGTCTACCACTATAACACTACCACCCTTCAAATCTACCACTATAACACCTTCACCACTCAAATCTACCACTATAACACTACCAAGATCCACATCTACCACCGCAGTACTATCACTATGCTATCTACTACTAAAGTACTATTGTAATGGGTGTTACATTGTTACATAGAACAGCATAACACAAACCTTTCGTTCCCGTCTAGTTGGTCGGACCGTAATAATGAGAGAGAGAGAGAGAGAGAATTAATGTGGGAGGGAGATGAGTGACGTAAGTGAAAAGAAAAGAGAGAGAGAGATGGAGAGAGAAATGGTAAATTGATGTGGGAGACGAGAAAAGGATTACGTCGGTGTGTGTGTGTGTGTGTGTTGAGAGAGAGAGAGAGAGAGAGAGAGAACTTCTATTATTATTACTGGGTTCACGGACAGCGTAATTAATACCCAAAGCGATTAGGCTCCTTACCCCTGTCTTTACACAGGTACAATAGCCTCTAAGCGATATCGTACGTAGCCAGGCAAATAATCGTACTCAGCTGGGTCTAATGTGCCTCTCTCTCTCTCTCTGCAAATAATCGTACTCAGCATGGTCTAATGTGCATGTGTCGTTTCTCCTCTCTCTCTCTCTCTCTCTCTCTCTCTCTCTCTCTCTCTCTCTCACTTTTTTTTTTGTTATCGTATGGAGGGAACAAAATTATCGTACTCAGGAGGATCTGATGTTTATCTCTCGTTTTCTTTACTCCATTGTCTCATTTTCTGTTCTTTTCCATTTTCGTTTTGATTGCGTTTTCCTCTCTTCACTATTTTTTATCATCATCGTGCTTATCCAGAGAAATAATCGTCCTAGGGAGTGGCTCTAAGTTTATATATATCGTTTTCTTTACTCAATTATCTCATTTTCTATAATTGTTTACCTGTATGGGTTATTTTGTTTATTTTGCTTTGTCTCACCATCCACTCGCTCGATGTAGTGCTGCTTTGGGTGTCTGCCCTTTCCCCTCTTCCTTCCTTCCTCCTCTGTCTTTCTTTCCTTCACTTGTCTTTCTTTCCTTCACTCTTTCCTCTTTCCTTCTGCCTACGGGTGACTTTGCACTCCCTTTTCTGTTTTTCTTTCCTTTATTCTTTCCTCTTCCTTCTGCTTATGGGTGCCTCTACACTAAGTGACAAGCCAAATGGCTTCCTGTACACCAGGAAACCATTTACTATGCTGGGTGGTAACAATGTAACCAAATTATGGTGGTTTAGTGGGTAATTAAGGCGCTGCTGTCGGATTGAGCCTGTGTAGGTTTATATTCAGGGGGTGGGTCCCTACACCAGGCGCTGGATCCCTACACACTTCATACACTGTGTAGGGATCCAGCGCCCCCTTGTGATAGACAGCTTCTCACCAGGGGCGGACCAGGTGATGTGCAGGGAAATGCGAGGTGTGACTTTGGGTGGACGACGCATATGCTCCACCCAGGGTGCACAGAGCCAGCGCGCGTAGGCTGCTCTTCAACGTTGACTCCTCTTCAGCGCCACCGCGTGTAGGCCCCCGTGATAAAGAACTCAGGTCTGTGCAACACTCGAGTCTGCGTCACGTGGCAACTCCTACGCCACCTCGGGAACTTGAGCGAGGCCAGCTGCTCCCACTCGTGTTCCGCCTCGCTTCGTTAACTCCAGCTCGTATTGACGGTCGACGTGGCAGTGCTTCGTGGCGCTTCTTCCTCAGCGATTTAGTTTCCACACTATGCCTTCCTGCTCTTGCATGTATGTTGTTTATCTCTCTCTCTCTCTCTCTCTCTCTCTCTCTCTTTCTGTATCGACGGCTTGAATTTTTTACCCTACAAAAGGCGAATGACTTAGACTCCTATAACTCCCTGACAGCTGAATAAAATGTACTGAAGAGAAAGTAATTAAGTAGGCTAATAAAAGTACTGAAGATAAAGCAGTGAAGTGATAAAAGTACTGAAGATAAAATAACGAAATACAGTAGTGAAGATAAAGTAATAAATTAGTGAAGGATAATTAATAGAGTAGAAAAGGATACAGTAATGAATAATAAAGTAGTAAAGATGAAGGAAACACTCTCCCTATCCCCCGAAAGGAGGGTGGTTGGGCTGCAGGAGGAGGGCAGTTCAAGCCTGCAGTCCACTGGGTTCATGTTGACCAGAACAGCGACCCCTTTAATACGAGGAACCAGTATAAAAAACTTGTAGAGTATATGAATTAATTAAAACACGTCCTCGGGCTGAAGAAATCGTTACCTCTGTTATCGGTATTATTATTATTTTATCATTATTTTATTAGTTATCATTATTATTAAAGATTTTATTCACCTAAGGAGAGACCCTCGGGTTTTAAAGGGTTAAAAGAAAGTATTTGGTTTGACAGGACCTGATAAAAATAGCATACCTGACATAAATAGCATACCTGATGTAAATAGCATACCTGATATAAATAGCAAAATAGCATACCTGACATAAATAGCATACCTGACATAAATAGCATACCTGATATAAATAGCATACCTGATATAAATAGCATACCTGACAAATAGCATGCCTGATATAAATAGCATACCTCATATAAACAGCATACGAGGTAAGGTGTGTGTAATTGTGTTTTCACCCGACACAACTGGACAAGCGTAATGTCAGCAACTGGGCACGGAAAGTGACAACTGTGAGAGAGACGAAAAAACACCAGGGACTTGGTCATAGAGTGTGACCTCACGGATAAGGAACTGAATAGGGTGGCTGCCAGAGATCGAGCAGCGTGGGGAGCCTCCCTTGGGTGACCGAGGCCGACGCATGCAAGTGTGTTGGAACTTTTATGAACGATACGATTATTATTATTATAGTTCCTCCAGACGATTTTATTCATCTAAGGAGAGACCCCGGGATTTAAAGGGCAAACTCTTGTGATACCGTATTCTCGTCGGTTAAGGGAGCTCCTTAACACCTATTCCAAAACGATTTATTGTGTTTATTATACCTTACAGTCCTATTCTGTGTTGTATATATCTCTCTAACATCGCCATACTCTGCCTACATAACGCACAAGAAGATAGTATTATGACATATTCTGAAATAAATCGCTAAGGAAGAGGTCCTAGGGAGCTTACTTCTCGAGAAAATGGGCTCTTGTCGACTTTTTTTTTTTATCTGATGGACCTCCCTGTATGAAGGGCTTCATCTGTTGCCAGTGCTGGAGATGGACGCCTTCACGTGGTGTCACCGATATAGCCGGCCGGTGCAGCTCCGGCAAAAGGGTGTTTTCATTCACCATCCTAACGATGTCACGTCCACATGAACATGCTGCTCTCATTTTTGTTTTTACTGATTTTTCTTTTCGTTTTTTAATTCATATGGACAGTGGACATTTGATACAGATGAGGTTGTTTGCCCATCCTGAGGCTGTTTCCTCAGGGCAGGTAGAGGATGATTGCACTAAATTTCAGCGTAACAACAGAGGACGATAACGCGTAGAACAGGAGGACAGCCTGTCTACATTCCGTCCTGCCTCTGCTCCCCACAGCGGCCGAGGCTGCGCTGCGTCGTCAGTGGCCTCAGGGACGGCCTTTGCTGCCGTGGCCGAGGATGGCCAGGATGATGGGCAAGCACCTACAGCAGCAACAGGCGCAGTAGTAGAGGCAGCTGGCCAGACAAAAGCAGCCGCAGCCCACCCGCCCGTAGTCCGTCGGTGTATGGGTGACCTGCGGGGAGGGAGGTGGGCCAATGGCGCCCCCTGGGGGGTAATATATTTCAGACGTGTCCTTGGGAGTGAAGTGGGTCTGCTTAGGCGAGAATGGAGCCCCGCCTGGCCCGGGTGGCCTTGGGGGTACCACCCGACAGCCTTGAGGCACCCGCACCCTCGCACCCGCACCCGCACCCACATCAGCACCCGGCGAGAGGCTCAGGTCGGTGGAGGGAGAGTACTGCGGGTCGGGGAGGTGGGACGGCAGCACGGAGGATGCGATGATCCCGTTCCACCTCTTCCTCGCCCACTCCCTCACCCACATCAGTACCCCCTTCACACACTTTGTCACCCTTTTTCTTAAAACATTTTGTTCGTGAAACATTTTGTTCTTTTTTAACTTTATATATATTTAGTAAGTTATTCGTAACACTAAAGTCCTAGTACAGTAAGGGGGCGAAGAAAAGGGGATGGTATTGGTAGAACGCTGACATCATCATTGTCATCATCATCGTCATTATCATCATCATCATCATCATCATCATTATCATCATCATCATCATCATCATCATCATTATCATCATCATCATCATCACCATGGTCCGGATCCAAGAAGGTTAGGCAAGGGAAAGCACACTAGAGGGAGAACTGTCAGCAGCATGCCTGGTGGAATGGGCCACACACTCATCCACTTACTCTTCAAGCCCAAGGAATCCTGACTCCACTTTCCTGGACATTTTATTTTCCTTACCAGCCAGAGTAAATCCAAATATTACCGTAAAATTTAAGAACCAAACTTGTTCTCCTCTGTACGTAATTTATCCAACAGCTCCTCTCACCAAAGATATGACAAGAATGTGTGTGTGTGCGTGTGTGTGTTTAAGAGAGAGAGAGAGAGAGAGAGAGAATTGTGTGTGTATGTGTTAATTATTTATCTCTACCATTTTTTTTTTTTTAGCTTTTCCTTCGTTCTGGTGCCTGTATACCTCACCGTACCTCTGAGTGGGAAAGTTTGGTCGGGATGATGATGATATTATTATTATTATTATTGTTTCTATATTATTATTATTGTTGTAATTATTAATTGTGGGAGGTTTTCCGTATGTACAGTGTATATAGAGTTTCAGCTGCCAGGTGCCGTTAAGAGCTTTTATGATGGTAGTGAAGCATGTTTAAGGTTAAACTGGCTTCTGCTTGAACTCGCTTAAATGCCTCCTTCGGCGCCCTTCGCTCGATGCCCAAAAGCCAGAAATGAGTCATTACT
>JAGKTI010030393.1:0-12402 GCA_018397915.1 Birgus latro
GGAAGTTAAGGCGAGTTCATATGGTGATTTGGTGATGTGAGATTACTTCACTTTGGCGAGGAGAGACATACAGGACTAATTCACCTTGGCAATTTGGTGAGATGGGTCTAGTTCAATTAGCGAAGTGAAACAAGTAGGACTAGTTAAGTTTAGCGAGATGAGAGGTGAAGCAAGGTAATTTGGCGAGGTGAGAGAACTAGGTATAGTTTACTTTGGCCTGATGAAAAGGGTTATTCTAGTTCGTTCTGGAGAGGTAATGTCATACGAATAGGTATTCTTGACGAGAAGAGGAAGGTACTTTCGTTCTGTTTAGCTTTTTTTTCTATGTAAACGATAACAATTCATACTATTCTTTTTGACCCCCGAGAGGACCTGAGGCGTGGAAGCACCCGATGATAAACCACAGTAGTCCCGATCACTTAGGTCCCGAAAGTCCACCCTACGTCCCTGGCTGCGTTTAAGTAACAAAAAAGTTCAGGCCAGCACTTGAATCACGAGGAATACGTGTGAACCACTTGCTGACGAGAGAAATTTATACGTGTTTTGACGATGAAAGTAATCTGGTCGAGGTATTAGTGTTATTATCCAGTTTGGCGATATTTAACTCGATGAATAAGCGATCCACATTTATAATTTAGTAAAGAGAGGAACGTGAAAAATCAATTCTGTGTCGCTTTTCTTCAGAGAGTTATAATTCTATTGGACAATATTTGGCGAAAATTAACCTCCATTCAGAATTTTGCTGGAGAGGAAGGTCTGGCTATCCGATTTTGGCGCAGAAAGGGAGGTGTGAGTATCCGATTTTGGCGCAGGAAAATAGGTGTGAATATCCGATTTTGGCGCAAAAGGGGAGGTGTGAATATCCGATTTTGGTGCTCGTAGTCGGGGCATTCCCATTCAGTTTGGCGATATTTGAGGGGGTGGTGGTGGAGAGGGGGGCACTCTCATCCAGTTTGGCGATATTTGGCGAGATGAGTTAGCGGCCCTCATTCGGTTCGGCGCATTTCCGAAGAGAGGTGCACTTCCGACCCTCATCATCCGCTTTATGTGGTCTTATTTTTGCCGGGGCTGGTGTGGTTCGAATCTCCTACTGTCCACTTCCTATAGTCCTTTATTCAGTTTTATATAGGCTCGTACTTTTGCATAATGAAGTTTGGCTCTCTCTCTCTCTCTCTTCGGTACTTCTTTATTTTTTTTTCACCTTGCTTCCACCTGACGAATTCAATTAGTAGGCCTTCAATCAGTTTCATTCAGGTTCGTAAGTTTGCATAATGAAGTTTGGCTCTTTCTCGTCGATGCTGTTTTCTTGCCATCACCTGACGATGTAAATTAGTTTGCAGGAGCCATGACATATAACAGATCGACAATAAACTCCAATCACTCCGTCACTAAGCTGAATTTAATCGTCGGGCGCTCGGGGTTAGCAAGCAATAAACCGCTCTCACCTCAATACTGCTCTTGTGAGATACTCCCTTTGAAGAAATAATCCGTAATCAAACCCCAGACTCATCTTTACCTTTCTCCTGACATCCACGCCAAGCACAAGGAACATTCTCTCCTTCTTAAAATCCCTACAATTCAACACAGTTTTGGAAAAGCTTGGCGACGACTGCGACACTGGATCTTGCCAAATCTTTTTATAATTGCGAATATATCAACGTTTATCAATTTTTTTATGCATAGACGAGGGAAGCAAAGTCCAGGAACCCGCAAGTCTGTTCCCTCCAAGAGAAAAAAAACAATAGCGAGATAACAGAGCCAAATTCAAGAACCGTTCACTTCGAGATGCCGGTGAATATTCACAAATTATCAAAGAAACAATGTCTAAGTACAATTCAGCTCTCAAAAATCTTCAAAGGTGTGTACTATATTCTTGCAACGGTGCACTTCAAAGGCGTGATAGATTAGATAACGCTAAGGTGTTTCATTTTCCTTATCTTCATCTTTTTGTTAATCCCTCCTCACTCTCCTCCTCCGTGTTCTATTTTCATTACCTTCTCTCTTCTTATATTTTATCTTAATCTTTTTCGTTTTTCTTTATATTTATCTACTCTATTTTCATTTTTCTGTTCCTTTTCTTCAATCTTAAGGCTTTTTTTTTTTTTTATGTCCATCTTTCTGTTCACTGTATTTCATTTCCCATTACCTTTCTGTTCTCTATCTCACACGCTTTTGTCTCCTCTTTGTTTATATATTTCTCTCTCCTGTTCTCTTCCACTTATCTTTTCCCTCGTTGTTCTCTCTCTCTCTCTCTCTCTCTCTCTCTCTCTCTCTCTCTCTCTCTCTCTCTCTCTCTCTCTCAGGTGTCACGTAAGGCAGTGCAAAAGTTAGGGCTATAAAGAGAGAGGCTCCTGGCACACTGATAAACAAATATGACATTCCTAGGTTATCGCAAATCAATGAATAGCCGATGAAGGAGGGATGGGAGGGGATGGAGGGGTGGAAGAAGGGGAGAGGCATGGGTAGGGAAGCAGGGGAGAAAGAAGGGGAAGAAGGCGATGAAAGAAGGGGATGAAGGCAGTAAAAGAAGAAGAAGAAGAAGGCGGTGAAAGATGAAGAAAGGAGAAAAAGGAAGGTGAACAGGAAGATGCAAGGAGAGGAAGAAGGGGAATGAGAAGGAGGAGAAGAAGAAAAAGGGTACAACCAGGAAGACTAAGGGATGGAATAGGAAGAAGGGAAGAAGAGGAAGGAGATAAAAGATGGAGGAAGAAAAATGTAGAAGGACAAGGAAGAAGAAGGGAAAAGATGACGTCTTTTATGGCATGCAAACAGAAAAAATATAAATAAATAAATAAATAAACCTCTTCTCCCCCAAAGCAAAAAAACCAGAGCAACAAAAGTCTCCATTTCGACTCATTAACCCTCAAACTCGAAAAAAAAACAGAAATTGGCAAAAAGAAAAATATATATATATATATATCACGGACGGAAAAGTCTCTTTATGACCTCAAGACACGGTAACCCACAAACAGAAAAGTCATAATAAAGGCCAAATCAAGGACAGAAACAATATCTCTGATCTGACAAAGTTGGAAAAGGAAAAAAATGTGCAAAATCGACCCAAAACCGACAAATATGGAAAGCTGTCATTAAAAAAGGGCAAAATCAAGGATGTAAACAGTATCCCTGACTTCGCAATAAAAAATAAAAAAAAGGGCAAAAACAAGGACACCCCAAAATTCCCCTATATCCTCTGTACCCCTAACCAGACAAAAAAAAAGGCCAATAATAAGGCGTAAAATCAAGGGTAAAAAAATAAGTCCGCCTTTCCCCCAGTACCCTGCTCTCTCACCTCGCGTGCAGACCTGACATAACGCACGGGGAGCAATTGACTATGAATAATTATCGTGAAAATTTAGCCCGTTCTCCCCCCGACACGATGGTCTGATATCGGTGGGGACTTTGGGGGGCGGGGGACAGAGAGGGATGGGGGTGGGGGGCAGAGAGGGTCAGGGGGTGGGGGGCAGAGAGGGTCAGGGGGTGGGGGGAATCGCGTCCGGATACGATCGTCAAAACGGAGATGGTATCAGGAAGGCACAGCGGGAGGTAGGGAGTGGGTATACACAGCTATGGATATACACAGCTAAGGGAGAGGGTATGCACAGCTAAGGGAGAGGGTATACTAGGCTATGGGAGAGGGTATACACAGCCAAGGGAGTGGGTATACACAGCTAAGGGCTATAAATACACTGGGGGCAATTATCTTGGTGTAACTGCTGTTGTGAATTCGATGGCTCTTGTTGTTGATGAGGGTAATGAGAGAGCTATTACTACGAGTATTACTATTACTGCTACTACTACTACTATTACTATTACTCCTACTGCAACAACTACTACTCCTAATACTGCTACTACTACCGGTACTATACTACTACTACTACGAGTACACTACTATTACTGGTGCAACTGTTGCTGCTGCTGTTTATTATTACTACTAATTATATCATTGTTGCTATGGATTCGATGGTTAATTTCCATAACAGGCATAATGATCCAGGAAATTCTGATATAACCACTACAACTGCCACTGCTATACTTCTGCGAGTAGTAGTAGTAGTAGCTGAAGTAATAGTAGTGGGCATTAATAATAATAATAATAATAATAATAATAATAATAATAATAATAATAATAATAATAATAATAATAATAATAACATACGCAAAAAAAATGTTAATGTTTACTTTTCCCATCTACACGAGTTTCAATTATCCCCCACAACAGCAACTACACCATTACCACCGACAACAATTATCATTACACTCAAAACTACCACCACCACCACCACATCGCCACCGCCAGCATCCCGGCCCTAATGAGCTCAGGTGAGAGATGCTGTGACTTTTACCTGTGTGCTGCGTCGCCCAGCACCCACACACACTCTCCTAATCCTGACTAATCAACGCCCACGCACCCTAATCTCAACCAACGCACTCATACCCAGATTCTCTCCGCTCCTTAAACTTTCTTTATTAACGTCTCTTGGGTCCAATTTGTTTTTCTGGGTTTCATGTAACTGGGAAATAATTCTGAATATATCAAACAGTCGGAGAGTCTTATACCTTAGCAAATCATCTATGTATACCGTACCATTCTTTCTTCTTGGATTAAATTTTTATGTTCATTCTCCCATGCACTCCCCTGCTTAAATCGGAAAACTTTTATTTAATATACTTGATGTTTTCCCTGTCATTTACCTCCATATCCCATTTCATCCTAAACTGTTATCCGCGGAACAGGAAGGAGAGAAGAACAGAAGAACTTAGGCAATGAATGCGAGGAAGAGAGGAGCTAGATGTTTACCAATGGACTTCGCTAGTATCATTAAAGCAGATATAACCTAATTTCACCAAGTCCAAATATTCTACCACATGACCTGCAAGAGTTAATTTTACATACTGCCGTGGAGGACATAACCAACCTCAACGTCCAAACAGCTCAAAAGAAAATGAAAGGTATCGTGGATGCCTTGTGGACCACCGCCTCATATGCGTTCGAGATACATACCGGGACAAATGTAATCACTAAAGTTTGCCAGTTTTCTCAATAATTTTCCTGCTCACAACCCATTTCATCCCTTCCTTGATAAACGCAGAACAGGAAGAAAATAGAAAAGTTAAAGAGAAATATAGGTAGCAAATGAAAGGAGCACTGTGGAATGAGGAGAAATATAGATAACGAATACAGGGAACAACATGAAGAGAAGGGAAATAAATATAAGGCAAATAGCAGGAACACTGTGGTCCGTCTCCTTGTAATGGCTGGAGTGTGGAGTCGCAGGTACAAATGTAATCACCCCAGCACCCTCATGTGTTTACCTGCAGCAACTTGGAATTAACTTATAACCTCTGCTGTCCCTCTCATTACACCTTCGTCGACTGTCGTGGGCCCTCGTTATCACAATCCTTAATAACAAACCCTGGCCAAAAAAATTATGTGCTTAATGGTATCCTTGCGTTCTCCTGGCCCTCAGTGTGAAATAATCCTCACTGACATAACACTTTACTCTTGGGGGGGTGTATTAGGTGTTGTTGGGTCGTAATAAAGAGTCTGGCGGTGATTGGTGGAAGGAATTTTGCAAACGACGAGGAAAATGTTGCGGCGGAAAATGAGAAATATGTCGAAGGCAAAGTCTGTCGTATGTTTCTCTGTTATTTGGAATCGTGTTTCTTCTCAGGTTGCAGTTTCTCTTTCTAGCTCTTTCATTTGTGATTTATAACAAAGCTGGAGAACGAACGCATTGAGAGAGATATAATAATAATAATAATAATAATAATAATAATAATAAAATAATAATAATAATAATATAATAACACTTCATGCGTACTACAATCCCTTCTGATTCATACTATCATTTCCGTCATGCAATCAATTACTCTCATCAAATCATATGTCTCGCACCATCCATCTCTGTACTCAGCTCTGTTCATCAATACATACCATCAATTTCAACCATATTACAGTCCATTTATTACAATCTACTTCCTCTTATATCCCCTCGTCAATTTATCCATCGTGGCTTCGCACTTTGTTCCCTTACCTTTCATTCTATCTATTACTTATTTCGCCAGATCATTTTTCTCAGTTTATTTACCTATAATTATTCTATCCTGTCTATCCATCTATCCTTCATCAGTATATCAACCCTAAGGCAACTCATTTTCTCCTTTCATTTTCTTCTTCCTTTCTTTCTCCTTCCAGTCCTTTAATCCTTCAGTTATTATTTTATCCTTTCCTCAGTTTTGCTTCATCCATGCTTCAATCAACCCCTGTCTCGCCCTCCCTCCTTCTTCATATACTCACCGTCACCTGTCATTTCACCCATCCAGAGGCTCCCCATCACTTACCCATCCTTCCTCATCCACGTACCCAAACCTTCACCTCTTCTTTTACTCATCACGTACACACACATCCTCTTAGTTCGTCTCTCTGTCAAGCTCTCCACAAGACTCACGCATCCTTACCCATTCACTCACTAATGCACCCATTCCCCATTACTCATAAACCCTCATCCATTCACCCATCGCTTCATCTCCCCAAGATCAACATAGCCACGTTCATCCAGTCACTATTCCAAACCATCATCCACTCATCCTTTTCTATTCACCTATCACTGCATCCTCTTCCATAAATCCACCCTCCTGCACTCCCTTCCATCGCCCACTCACACCTCCTAATCCATTCTCACATGACTCCACGCCCACTAAGAGCAAGCGCAACGCACCCTTCACTTCTTTGCCGTCACTCACCCACGCACTCTCTTCCAAACACCCATCATCCACTCACATTACCTGAAATCGTTCACCCGTTACCCCACCCCCTTTCTAGCATCCAAACCCTCAAGTGCATCCAGTCCCGTATCATTTTATCTCTTCATCTGCCCAGGAAACCATCACCCATCCACGCACTCATCCATTCACCCATCCCTGCACCCCGTCACCCACCCACGCACTCATATCCATTCACCAATCGCTTTAACCTTTCTCTAACACCCACGCAAGCTCAATCCCCATCATCCACCTACGCACTCATCCATTCACCCATCACTGTACCCTCTCCCCCGTCACCCAAACACCAACAACACGGGGACAATTTGGTAGACGTGCCAACAAATACATATTTTTATTCGGGCTATAACAATTGACAGCGATGGATGAACCCGCCCTCCGCTACTGACACAAATACCTCGATAAATCCACTTCCACCATCCATCACAACCACCAATAGAGTGGAAATGGTGGTGGACAGGCGGGGAGCACCTTGACGCGTGTTTGCCCGAGTGGAATACGAAGTGGAAGGGAGTGGAGTCGATTGGTAATGCGGATGTGAATAGCCCCGCGTCGGATGCTTGTTAGTGATGGTTCGGTGTTTTCTTATGAGGTCTTTTGGTTCGGGGTGCGAGGGGTACCGGTGCTCGCTTGAGGCTGTAAGTCACACCCAAGGTAAATATAACCATTACGGTCGTCTATTATCGATTATAGACTCGCTCAAAATACTGATGATTAACCACTTCGACCCGATTCTTGATCACTCTATCTCCGGACGATTTCATTCAACATAAGAAAGATCTCGTGTCGTAAAAGAATTAAATGAGGCTATATCTAACCTATCAAGTATAAAAATCTCTCAAGTCGCGCAAAATCGCCTGGTGTCTGCAATAAATAAAAGGTAAGAGTATTGATGGAGTCGGATAAAAACACCTACATTTATCAACATTAGCAACAGATGGAAAATATAATATCATCTTTTCCGATCACAGATTAAAATACTTAAGACGACAACAAGAAAAGGGCAACAGAGAAATATAAATATCTCTGTACAATTTAACTAAAAAAAATCTATAACTATTAGGTGATAACTGACGCTAATAAAACTCTGTCATCCTTGCCTAATATTGATTCACCCTTACCTTACACAGACACACTCAGAGTAATGAAATATAAACTCGCTCAGAACACCAACGTATATTACTCTGTGGTGTTCCTTTATCGATTACACTCCCTCAACACACTGCTAATTATACAAGAACTGCCGAATAACAGACACACTTTTGACTAAATAACACACCTGAAAACCACCTGATTAATTGACTGTCATTTACGCTGCACCACACGCTATGTTACTATTTACCTGTGAACGACATCTATCTGTCTATCTATAGCCGGAAGCCTTAATCCCGTAAGGCGTGGCCACAAACAAATCGCCTCCATGTCGCCCTGTCCCCTGCCATTTCGCTGCCCCCCCCCCTCCCCAGCTCACCTACTGTCATATATTTCAGCGAATAAAGGTTTTTCGCAAATTTCAAATAATATTTAAAAGATGAAGTTCTCAATTATTTTTATTCTTCTGAAAAGAGACTGTACTGAAAATTGTAAAAATAATTCTCCCTATCTCATCAGCTGCTTCCTAAATACAAAATTTTAATAGTTTATTTATTTATTTATTTATTAGCAATGATGTGTGTCTGAATTGTCTGGCCTAATTCAGTGAGTAAACATTCTCTCTCTCTCTCTCTCTCTCTCTCTCTCTCTCTCTCTCTCTCTCTCTCTCTTTTTCTCTCTCTCTCTCTCTGGACCCTACTTCATCCCATTGTTAAGTGGTAAAAAGGATGATGACGATGATGATGAGAAGGAGGATAAAGAACACGGCTACCACTATCATCCTCATCATCATCCCCATCACTGCCATCCTCATCAAGCCTGACCTCACCCAATTTTCCACAATTACAATCTGATGGGTTAGATCCAAAACAGAGAAAGACAAAAAAAGGGGATGGGGGAGCAAAATCGTCATAGCCTGGTCCGATCATGACAAACGGGGGACCATTAGAGCCATACAAAACACTCAATAACCATCTCGCCTCCCGTGACAGACCGACTACCAATATATCTGTGTTGCGAGGACGTGAAAGATTATGTACAGTTGACACACACAGAGCATCACACCTCTCTCTGTGCTTTACATACTGAAAAGCTGGATGAAGAGTTCTGAAATGCTGTGATGTATGTTCTCTGTGACACTGTATTATTTCCTGTTAATTACTGTTATTATTATTATTATTATTATTATTATTATTATTACTACTACTACTTTTACTAATGCTGTCATCATCATCACCCTCTATCCCACAAATACAAAGGGCGAAAGGAACAACAGAATCTGGAAAACTATTAAACAGAGAATCGAGTAAAAAGATCCACACATCCACTCATTATTCAAGCCTTTCGACAGGATTCCACACATAGGCAAACGATCCACACAATATTCTTTTACGATACTTGATACTCTTTTACCTTACTTAATATCCTTTTCCTTACTTAATATTCTTTTACGATACTTAATATTCTTTTACCATACTTATTATTCTTTTACGTTACTTAATATTCTTTTACGATACTTAATGATCTTTTACCTTAATAAAGTTAATTGGAACGGCATTACCCTTAATTTCTAGCTACAAATTACCATATTTCACGAAACAGGAGAAATATCAGTCAAGATATTTTTTTTCCTTTTTACTTTTTTCCTCCTTCTTTCCATGTGTTTCTCTAAATTACCAGATATACCGAACTCTGGACAAACATCACTCAGGTTCAATGTTCAGTTGCACAGAATTACCAGTCCCAGTGAAACATACAGGAAAACATGGTTCAGGTCCAATGAGAGTTACCCCCAAAACACCCGACATAAAGAAACACAAGGAGAAACATCGCTCAGCTACAAAACCAACTAACATTATTGACACACCACACTTCTTTCATAAACGTTCACATCGATGTGTTCCATTAGCGATCGTTCAGGGCGCATTTTATTTTTTTACGTTCAGATCGACGCGTTCCATTAGCGATCGTTCAGCGCGGTAAAACAAGCAACGCTATATCTGATGTAATTACAGAAACTTCCATAGGAGCCAATTAGACAACGTGCTAATTAATGCCATAAGCGATCGATCCACGTGAGGTAATTAGAGGAGGCAACGTTGACGCAATTTGAGAACGTTTATTTGGGGGTGATTAAAGATGAAAGTTGGTGGACCGGCAATTAACAACACTAACAACATGAACAGAAGCATAAATATTCATAACCACCACTACCACAACAACAACACGCAGTAAAAAAATAATACAAGAACATAAACAAAATACATCATCACCACCACCACCACCACCACCCCCACCCCCACCACCACCACCACCACCACCACCACCACAACAACAACAACAACAACCTCACACCACCACTACTCACGGATATCCAAATCAATACTAAATAACCCCCAAATAACCCCAATTTACCCCAAAAATACCCTACGGACCCCTCCTTTAGCCTCAACATTCGTCCTAAAGTTCACAATTTCGTCTACAAATCCCCCAACCTAAAAAAAAATAATAATAAATAAATAAATAAATAAATAAATACACCAAAAAAAAACCTCTTATCAACCCTCTCACATCAGCACCCTCCCATCAACCCCTTTCAACCCCCCTGCCGCAAAACCCCCTCATAATTACCCCCCCAAACCCTTCCTACCAACATTCCCGATATACACCCCTTCCTCACAAATTCTCTAACCTCAAAACCTTTCCTCTCTAACCTCCTTGCCAAACCCTCCAACAAATTCCTCCAACCTCAAACCCCCTCCAACCCCCACACAAACCCCTCCAACAAATTTCTCGAACCTCAAACACTCCCTGCCAACCCCCCACCCCCTGCCTGACCTCTGGCTACTTGGCCCCTACGTTGTTGTGACAGTAATATCTCGGCCGGGACAGGGGTTCGAAGCCCCCAGGGACAACAAATTGCTGGGGGGAGAGGGGAGATGAGGGGAGAGAGAAAGGAGGGAGGAAGAGGAGGGAAGAAGGGGAGAGAGGAAGGAGGGAGGAGGGGAGAAGGGGGGGAGGAGGGGGGAGAGGAAAGAATGAAGAAGGAGGGAGGGTGAGAAGGAGGGAAGGCCTGCGACGGAAGAGACGAGAGGAAGGGGAGATGAAGGGAGGTGAGGGGAGAGAGGAGGGAAAAAGGGACAGTGGAAAAGGAGGGTGAGACAGGGAAGGAGGAGGGAAAGACGGAGGGGAGCTAAGGAGAGGGATCGGAGGCAAGGAAGGAGGAAGAGAAAAAGAAAGAGAGAAACGAAGAAAGGGAAAAGGGGAGGTAGAAGAGAGGGGAAACGGATATAGGGGGGAGGATGAGAAAAGGATGGAGAGAATGGAAAAGAGAGTGAGGGGATGGAGGGGAGAGATGGAGGAAAGGAGGGGGGAGAGATGGACTGAAGGGAACTGAGCGAAGAGAAAGGAAGAAGAAAAGGAAAGAATGAAAAGAAAGGAGGGGAGAAGGGGAGATGAGGGGGAAGAGCGGGAAAGGAAGGAAGGAGGGAGGGAAGTGAAAGAGGGGAGGAGGGAGGGAAGTGAAAGAGGGGAGGAGGGATGGAAGGAGGGGAACTGAAGGAATAAACACGAGGAAGGGAGGGAGAATGAGAAAAGGAAGAAGGGAAAGAAGGGAAAAGGAAGAGGATGAAAAGGCAAAAGGAGAAGGGAAGAAGAGATGAACAGAAAGGCTGAAAGGGAAATGAAAGGGAGATGGAAGGAGATGAGGGGAAAGGGGAAAGAGGAAAGAGAAGGAGAAAAAGAATGGGAAGAATGGAGGGGAAGAGCGCGGCAGAGGAGAGAGAAAGGAATGAGGGAGTGAAGAGAGGTGAGAGAAAAGGAGGGGAGAAAGGAGGGCGAGAGGAAGCAAAGAATGAAGTAAGACAGAAGACTTAGCGATGGGGGAAGGATGAAGAGCAAAAGAAGGAAGAAGACTGACAAAAGAATGAATGGACTGAAGAATGAAAAGGAGGAAGTGGATGGGAAGAGGAAAAGGAAAGGAAGTATAAAAGTAATAAAGAGGAGGATAAGAATAGAAAAGAGGGAAAGGGAAAGAGGGAGAGAAAAATAAAGACAGGAAAGAGGGAAGAGAAGAAAAATGCAGAAACGAAAGAATGGAGAGAAAAAAAATAGGGAAAAATACCAGGAATGTGAAGGTAGGGGGAGACAAGGAGGATTGAGAGATCAGGAATGAGGGACTGGGGTGGAGAAGAGGAGTTGGAGGAAAGGGAATCAGGAGGAGGAGGAGGAGGAGGAGGAGAAGGAGGAGGATTAAGGAGGAGGGAAAATGATGGGCTATAAGGGAGAGGGGAAGGATATCGAGGGAAGAGGGTAAAGGAAGGAGTATCGGGGAGAAGAGGGAGGAGGGAAGGAGACACAAGAGGAAGACAAAAGGGAGTATTCATGGAGGAAGGAGGGAAGATGAGTGACAGGACACTGGAAAAGAGGAAGATAGGAGGGAGTGGAAAGTGGGAAGAGGAAAAGAGAGGAATAAAGAGGGAAGAGAGTTAGAGAAGCAGAATGAGGAGAAAGAGGAGGGGGGGA
>JAGKTI010030395.1:0-12402 GCA_018397915.1 Birgus latro
TGGGGAGGGAGGAGGCAAGAGTATTGGACTGTGGCCGCTTCAAGGGCCGAGCCTCTGATACCGCTGAATGGATTATTCTTTCCCGGCTTCCGTGATCGAGTTGCTAGCCGTGAAAACCAATTAATTGTCTGGCGTTGTCTTGACTGTATTTATGTCTGACATGCCAGGACAGTGTAGATTAACTGCCTGTGTGTATCCTTGTCTGAGTATGTGTGTGTGTAGGTGTGTTTGCATAAGAGTAAATTAATGTGACTGTGAGTGCTTGCATGAGTAGCGTCTGCAGAGTGCGCGCGCGCACACGCACACAAACCTGGACACGATAAATTTCAAAATGAGCGCTATGGCTTCTGTCGCTTAGGAATAGTTGACAAGCCTGATTGCAAAATGCAGCTGTGAATAATTTTGTGGCTGACAGATATTGGTATATCTAAATCATCCTTAGCCCATCAAATCTGGAGTTAAGTCTGTCACATTGTATGCAGTGATTTTTTTTTTCATTTTCAAACAATTGCTAGTTTTCAAACCATCACAATTATCTCCGTTGCTACGCCACCTCTAATCAATCAGTGAAAGACAAAACATACCCACTAATCCTTCTTTCCACAACAAGTGTCCTCAGGTTTCTAGGTGGAGGCGTTCTGAGGTGAAGAGGTGAAAAATAGACGTAACTTTTAGGACTGCGGAGAGGCTGCGTCCAGATGAGCGCATGAGTCGAGGGTGGGCTGGTCGAATAGGTCGTGGCAGCCCGGGCAGAACAAGACTGTCCTTCATTCCCCTCTTGCTGCAATAGACCTTCCCACTCACCTGCCCCTACCACTGACGTATGAATTAATCACTAACCTGCACATATGGCTCTGTTATTTATTTGTCCAGTTATTTCCGGTTGTCCCAGAGCGGCAGTGTGCCCTACGTTGTGTCGGAGGAGTGAGCACCATGGTTTATATACTGCGATATAAAACCACTGCACAGTACTTTCCCTAAAAGAGAGCTTTCACTTCCTCTCCAACCCTTGCTTTCAATGCTGTACGATAATTATAAAGCCATTTTGCAGTGCCGGTCGCCCCAAATCAATATCACTTTCACTCCAGCTCATATTTTTTGTACCATATGATACAAAACAGTTCTACAGAACTTGCCCCAAAAGATCACTTTCACTTTCACTCCAGCTCTTGTTTTCTATGTTGCCGTTTTCCTTACCTTCTAATAGCTTACGCATAAGGCACTTCCCCTCAAAATTCTTACTTTACTATAGGAACGGCATTCATTTCCAGGTTGTTACCAGCTGCGATAGCGATGCTGGTACTGTGTTCAGCTCGTGTGTGTATGTGTGTGCGCGCGCGTTGTTAGCACGATAACTTCGCAGCCGCTCAAGATATTATCACAAAATTTTACAGGTGTGTAGTAGGGATCAAAATCTCGGACGAGTTCGAAATTGGTGAAAGAAGGTCAAGGTCAAGGTCATATTCCGAGCCGCGCTAGATATGTATCGGCTCGTGGCTGGTGTGATTCCCCCCTTGGGTGGGACCTCTAGTTATTTTGGTCATAATTATATTCTGTACCATAGTTTTCCTAACCTTCGAATAACATATGTATAAGGCACTTATTTCTTTAACTCCTACTTTACTACACGAATGACATTCATTTCTGAGTGGTTATTTTAATCAAAACATTTATTTTTACTACCATAATTTTCCTTATCTTCCATAAGTTTTGGATATTACACTTTTTTGTACAATCTATATCATTCATTACATTGGTAAAAAACACTTACTCTCTACAGCGAACTTTTCCTTATTTTTCTATACCACATTTTTTTTCTACTTTGTGTACGGATTCACACTACAGTATATACATTTCCCCACACGCCCATGAAGTACCAGACTGGGACAATGTGGGTGGTGGGGAGATGGTGGTGATGCATGGGCGCCGTGAAGCAAGCTGGGTGGTTGTAATGCCGCGTTTATGTTGCACTTGACTCCTGGCCGTTTGACCCTCATTCTCAGAGTTCAACACCTCAGAGGATTCCCTCGAGACAATGGAAGGATATAGGAGGTCTTCAGAGGGCACTGGAAAGTCATCTGGATCACTCTCTATTGACAGCAAGGATCTGTGTGAGGGGGGACGGGAGGGGGGCGAGGGCACATCACTCGATATGGTAACCCGTCCACAGGCGTCGTTTCCCCACTTGACGTTGACAACATGGTCACCTCTAATTTCTTCCAACATGGTCACCTCTAATTTCTTCTTGGTTGCACTTTCATTCACCTCGTTTCTTGGCAGTGGTGAAGGTGCCAACGGCCAGGCAGGAGGCAGCCACGACAAATGAATCGGACAATGGTGAATCGGAACTCATCATTCCTAACCTTCTCCTGAAGTGTGGTAGACTGCTGTTGCCATCCACCAGCCTTTGCTATATTTGCACGATACAGTGGTGACAGAAAAAGTGCATTCACTTCAAACCGTGACGGGAAAAGCAATACAGTTACGTCCAAAACATGGGGTTTCCTGAACACCCAAATTCCAGTGGCCAGTGACGTCAACCGGACTTCAGGGATTAACAGTGACACGTTAGGGTGATTCTGCGCTATATGACAGGCTTAATCATTCAGTGTAACCCAGGGAACCATTTACTGCGATGGGTGGTAACCATATAACCAGATGGCACCAGGGGATTAAGTAACTTTTAGGGTGCTCAAATCGAATGGGGCCCATAAGGGTTTACATCTGACGGATCGTTATGATGTATTGCTTACATGATGTCACGTGGGGAAAAGTGAGGCTGGTCATCCTCTCCTTTTTATGTCGAGCCTGAGTAGCCTAGCCCCAGGCTCCTACATTTGTAAAGGGCAAAAGAAAAGAGTGGATGGTAGATAGTTTGATGTATTCATTGCTTTGTTTTAAATTTGTGTTTGTTGTGTCATTAAAATTAGAGTCTGCATGCTTTTCAGCTCCCTGTTACTAAGGAGTACAAACGAAAGTAAACAGCAACAAACACAATGATCGCTTAGAGGCTATGTGTTTGAGAGAATACTATGACTATTTCTAATACTAGTAGTAGAATATAAGGATAGGAAAGGGAGAAGCTCCCTCACTCACCATAACATTCAGTGAAACCAGGCAAGGAAAGTGAGGATGATCACCAGACATCATAGAAAAGTTGCCATGGAATTTTCGTAGGAAAGACTGAAAGGTGAAGCCTCTTCTATGGTATCTTAATCTGTAAGGGAAACGTAACACTAACCTCAGACTATTGTTGAGTTGCTCTATACACCATGATCGAAAATACAAGAACATAACCATCAGTTTATGCTGGGGATTCAAAGCTCGACACTTATCGAAAGGATTTTAAATGTTACTACCGCAATCTGCCGCATTCCAAGACAATTTGTCCCATGTGTTGACAACCCCAGCAAAATAATCTAGTTCAATTAAAGCATTATCTGTTTTTTTGTTGCATTAACCTATTGTGCGCATGGAAACCAAATTTTCAAACTGCCCTCTGCTCCCTGCATCATCCACGCACCACCTTATGATGCCCAACAAAACAAAGGTCACTGTCCGCTCTACCTCAGTCACAGAAAATAAAGAGTCGTCCGGCGATGGTATACCTAATTTATGATCATCATGGGTTATGTGGGTTTTATTGTTTTGCTGCATCATTTAGAGAGGATTCTTAATTTGTTTGTTTTTGCGTTTGAGCTGTTTCCATGCCTTCTTCTGTGGGAAATAATATAAACTTTTCATAAATATTCACGCACTTGGCGCAAACCTGTCTCCTTTATGTCAGTAACAAATTTCTAGTCGCCTGCATTTAGTTCTACACAAATCCATCTACAAGTCTCATTGTCACTTTTAATAAATGACAATACTCCTAATGCCTGTAAGTGAACAAACATACATCGTGAATTATACAGGACTGTTGTGAAATATGTGTAATGGAAAAGGAATTGTAAACGCTAAAACCACGTTAACATGAGTTATTGTGTAAGAAATATTAATATATGGGAAAGAAGTTGTATGCCGTCTTTGTGGATTGGAAGAAAGCATATGACAGAGTGGATAGACAAGGAATGTGGAAAATTTTAAAAATTTATGGAGTAATTGTAAAGCTGTTGAATGTTGTGAAGAGCATGTATGAGGGTGCTAGGGCTGCAGTGCGTGTGGATGGTGAACTGAATGAATATTCCTATCGGAATGTTGGGCTGAAACAGGAATGTGTCATGCCTCCATGGTTGTTCAATCTATAAATGGAACGGATTATAAAAGAGATACAAGGTAAGGCAGTGGATATTGGAGCGGCCGTGATGAGAAAGGAAAGCGTTTGGAAACTTTCTGTTCTGTTGTTTGCAAATGATACTATATTGTTTAGTAAAGGCGAAGGGCAACTATAAGGCTTGGTGAATGTCTGGGAGAGTGAGTGAAAAACTGAATCTAAAAGTTAATTTAGGGAAGAGTAAATTTGCGGTCTTCGAGAGATATGAAGTCACCGAATGCACAGTAAGGCTGGATTGTGAGAAAATAGAGAATGTGAGCGCATTTAAGTACTTGGGTAGTGTGATGAGTAAGGATGGAAGTTTAGTGGATGGAGTGCTTGAAAGGGTACAACAGGGAAGAAAGAATGCTGTTCTTTGAAAGCAATGATAAGAAACAGGGAAGTGAGCATAGAAGTGCAAATAGCGCTGCATGATAGTATTGTGATACCAACTCAGACGTATGAAAGCAAAGCTTGGACCTTGTTGGAAGAACACAAGTCAGTGTGAGTTATCTGAGAGGAACGTGTGGAGTTACATGGAAAGACAGACCGACAAATGAGGAAGTGAAGAAGCGTTGTGGCGTGGTGTTACTCTGTGATCGTTTGACCATGTGCAGTGGACGGAGAGTGACAGACTAACGAGGAGAGTGTATGTGAGTGACCTGGAGGAGTGGAGAGGGAGGGGAAGACCGAGGATGAGATGGAGGGGAGTGGGGAGGTATATGAGGGAGGGAGGTGTAAGCTGGGGATAGAGCAGCGTAACGGTAGGGGACAGAGCGACATGAAGGCGATCTGATTTTGGACAACCCTTACTGGATTAAGGCGTCTGACTATAGATAGATAAATAAATATATGGCGGTGGCTATCGGATGATTGATATTGAAACGGGTTTTGTATACTGACAGGGACGCCTGTAGGCTATAGGGTTTTATAGAAGTTATATATGCCTCCTGCAGAGCGGTTGGAGAGGTAGTGTGACATCATCTTAGAATTAAGGGGAAAAAAAACGCATTATCCGACACAACCTTCACTGAATTATGACGGATAAACAGGGGATTACAGATCCCACTGAAGCCAGCACTTTGATAAGTCATACAGCTTTAATTCTTCCAACCTTTCCTCGTATGATCTGTTTCTCATTCAAGGAATCATATTGGTTACTTTCACTGCACTGTCTTTAACCTCTTTGCTTTTGGATGTGGCAGTGTAGGGTGTGACTGTGAATATGTGACTGTGTGAATGTGTAACTCTGTGAACATGTGACTGTGTGAAGATGTGATTGTCACTGTGATATTGTGTTCCTGTGCAAATGTGTGACAGTATGAATGTGATTGTGTGTGTGTGTGTGTGTGTGTGTGTGTGTGTGTGTGAGAGAGAGAGAGAGAGAGAGAGAGAGAGAGAGAGAGAGAGAGAGAGATGCCTCTTGTCATTAGTCTTGTGGTAAGTGGCCTCTTCCCCTCGCTTATTATCCTGTGGCTCTTGGCCCCTCGGTAATTAACGGACTCCTTACCTGGCTCTGGCTCCAGTTGTCTGTCTGTCTGTCTGTCTCTCTGTCTGTCTCTCTCTCTCTCAGTATGGAAGTGTAAACAAACCTCTAATTAATGAAGGTCAATATTAAATCAGCTGTGTGAATACAAATTGGTTAGATTTATTTCTGGCTGACGCACTGGAACTTGGAAAAGTATAAAACTCAAAAATCTTTATATTTATATATATATATATATTTGTAAAAATTGGAATCGACATTCTGCCTTGCGATCTCAGATTTCACCTCTTCACCCCAAGGACATCTTTTGTGTTGTTGCCACACCCACAGTCCAGTCAAATCCAATGTGCTTCTCTGTGTCATTCACTCGCTGATATTTTGTATTTTTCTTCAGATGAAATCCGTCAAGTTGCGTTAATTGAGTCTTTATGAGCGTCAAGCCACCGGTGTAATCGATTTGAGTTCACCCACAGAGGACCAGGCCCAACGCCGGAGGGGTGTTAGGGGGTGAGGGGTATTGGAAGGGCCTCTGATGAGCGTCTGTGGCGTGTGCGGGTGTATCTGAGTGTGTGGTGTGCACCTGGGGTGTGTCTGAGGGGTTTAGCTAAAGACAAAGGACACCTTTTTGAATATGCAGGGGTGGTGGATACGGCTTTGGTTGTGCGGCTATTAAAGGTGTCCATTGTCTTGTATTCTTGCTATCTACTAATGATTTTTCTCAACTTGGAAAACATATACACTAGTGAAGAGATTAATTCCAGCCATGCCTTTGTCCTGCACTGAAAAGAAAAGGACGATCTTTGTAGTCAAATAATCTGAAGGAGGCAAGAATGAAACAAATTTCACCGAAAATAAGCGGCTAATGATAGTCATCTCTGTACTGTCCCTCTTTCTCTTCTCAGTTTATAAAATTACAGTGTGTGTGTGTGTGTGTGTGTGTGTGTGTGTGTGTGTGTGTGTGTGTGTGTGTTGAGTGGCAGAGTGAGCTGGGGTTTTGTTTTGTTGATGTAGTAGTGTATCTGAGCATGTTTCTACGTGTGCTGTGGGTCGGTCTGGTGGATTATGTGATGGTGGGGTAATCAGACTAGTAACTACTGATGGTGTGGTGTGGTAAGGTGTGGTGTGGGTGGGTGGGTGGGTGGTCTGGTGGTTGAGGTGCTGTATCCAACTGTGGTGAGATTTAGAGGTGAGTATTGTGGAGGTTTGACTAGTGTGTGTGTGTGTGTG
Organism: Birgus latro; assembly: GCA_018397915.1. NCBI lineage: Eukaryota > Metazoa > Arthropoda > Malacostraca > Decapoda > Coenobitidae > Birgus > Birgus latro. The sequence continues at coordinate 6,966 of JAGKTI010030395.1, forward strand.
TGTGTGTGTGTGTGTGTGTGTGTATCTTTTGTGGTGTTCTCAGTGGGTCTTGGGATGGTTACGGTGCCAGAGGCTGTAATGGTTGGTGTGGTGAGAGGTTGGTAGAGTGACTTGACAAGGTGTAAATGGGTGTGGCAATATGTAGTGTGGAAAGGAGTTGTGGTTGTTGATGTGATGATTTTAGTATAGATGGATGTGAAAGGAAGTAAGAAGTGTAGTTGTATAAGTCGGAATAAGAGGAGGAGGAGGAAGAGGAGGATGCGGGAAGAGAGAGTAACAAGCGAAATATGATGAAGGAAGAAATGGGTGGATGGATGAAGGGAAGTGAAAGAAGAGAGAATGGGAATACTATGCCATTAAGTGAAGGAGAAAAAGACACGGAGAAGACGAAAGGAAGGAAGGAAGGAAGTAGAGGAGGGGAAGAATACCAAAGGGTTGCGAATGAACCGAGAGCGGGTGGAGAATGGAAAAAACGGGGTGAAGACGAAAGGGAGAATTGAATGCATGATCAGATGAAGGGAAAATAAACAGGGTGCTGGAAAAAGGAAAAGAATAGAGGAGAAAAGGGGGAAGAAACTGACAGAAAAGGAAATAGAACCAGAGGAAAAATGCAATGTATGGGGTGATGGAGGGGAGAGGGGCGGGAGAAGCAAGAAATACCAGGGCAAAGAAATGAAGGATGTGGGAAAAATGTGAGGAGAACAGGAAAATAAAAGATATGAAAGAAAAGAAAGAAAATAAGGAGGAAGGTGGGCAAGAGAGACGGGAATGGAAGCAAGAAATAGCGGGTGAAAGAAACAGGGGTAAAACCGAAGGAAAGGGGAAAGCAAGCAAGAAATAAAGGTGAAAAAAATGGGATGAAGGAAAAGAGAGAAAAGGATGGAAAAAAGTAAGGGCAGAGAGTAGAAGAAAACAGAATGGGTAATGACGAAAAAAAAAAGTGTGAAAGGAGGAAAGTAAGTCAGAAGAAAGGTGAAAAAGCAGGGAACGAATGAGGCGAAACGAGGGAAACAGAAAAACGAAGGGGAAAGAAGGCTGTCAAAAGGCCTTAGGACAACGGAGCGTGAAAAAAGCAGAAAATGAAGAGAAAGAAAGAAAGTAAAGCAAGAAACAAGGGGAGAACAAAGAAGGGTGTCAGAAAGGAAGGTAAGGTTGAATAAAATGAAATGCAAGGGATGAAGGGGAAAATGAAGAGGTCAGAGGTCAGGGAAAGTGAGAGAGGAAATGAACGTGAAAAAGCAAGGACTTGAGGGGAGAAAAAAATGGAAGGAGGGTGAGGACTTAGGAGGAGAAAAAATTGAAGGAAGATAAGGATGAGGGGAAAAAAAAAAAAGAAGCAGAGGAAAACCGAGAAACAGGAAAAATATGGGTGGAAGAAGGAAAGAAAGAAAGGAAGAAGCGAGCGAAAGAGCAAGGACTGAAGGGGAGAAAAGGGTGGAGACAGGAGAAAAGATGGGGAAGTAACGAGAAATAAAGGGAAAGGAAAGGTTGATGAAGGGAAATGTGGGAGGAGTAGTGGAAAAACATGGAAAAATGAGGGGAAAAAAAAAGAGAAATAAGGAAAAAAGGAAATGATGGAGAGAGAGAGAGAGAGAGAGAGAGAGAGAAGGGGGGGGGGGGGTACAGTGTGGAGAAGAGGGAATCTATTGGATGAATGAAGGAAAAAGAATTTAAGTATTGTATAAGAAAAAGGAATTAAGAGGGAATAAACGAGGAATAGAAGGAAGAAACACTCAGAGGAACGAAGGGAAAAGAATGAGGTGAATTAAGAAAAAAATGGAAGAAGAGAGATAAGAGAGGACGAAGAGGGAAGAAAAACAAAAACAAAGGAGGAAAGGATAGAGGAAGGAGGAGGAGAAGGTGTGAAGAAAGGGGAAAAAATAAACATCGAAGGAAGGAAAGAAGGAAAATGAAAGTTTAAAAATTCCAAAGAAGGAAAAAATAAAGGAGGAAAAAGAATGAATGAAAGGAGGGATGAGAAAAATGTGATTGAAGAGAAACAGAACGGGTGGAAACAGGAAAACACGAAAAAAAAAGACGAATACACAAGGAATGCTGGAATGGGGGGATTAAAAGGAAAGGGAAACAAAAGGGAATGGGTGGAAGAATAACGAAGACAAAAGAAGAAAGAAAGGGAAAGAGAAGGGAATTAAGGACTAGGAAGAAGCAGCAACGGAACAAAAGGATGGGAGGTACAAAGGGCTTGGAGGTAGAAAGGAGGGAAAGGAAGGAAGGTAACGAAGAGCAAGAATTGAAAGAAGCGGAACGGAGAGGTAAACGAGGTATGAAGGAAGTGTGAGGGTGAGGGGGGGAGGGGTGGCAGTGCTCCCGCCCCACCCCATCCCCTCCTGAACTTGTGAGGGATGGTGCTTGTGTGAGGGGGTGGGGGGGGGGGGGGGTTGGCCTCCATCCCGTTTATAGGCTCCCGAACCCCTCCGAAGCCTAATTTATTGAACCCTCCTCAGGTAACCTTAAAATTTAAAAATACTTATCCTTAGGTATGGGACTAGTGTGGTACGGTTGGATATAGTGGTACTGGTGTGGTAGTCAGTGAAGCTGTGGTTTTGCTAAGCCTGGAATGGCTGGGTATAACACGACTGACGGGAACAGCGGTGATAATTCTTGTTTCTTCGGCATGCATTAGTAGGAAGTTGATATGCAAGCTGAACATAAGGCAGATATGCATAGCTTATAGTTGTATATACAGGTAAGAGGCAGACTTTCGCAGACAGAGGGACAGAAGGAAGACATGTACGTAATAGCAGACATAGTTAACAGATAAAAACAAGTATAAAACCAAATTCATATTAATACTACTGAGCCTATGGGGGTCTGGAACCCAGAGGATGGCCTGCTGTAACTGAGTTCATTTTAGGGCAGGAAACAAGCAGAAAAGAGAAATGGATGAAGAACGATTCAGTAAACAGGAAAATCCCAGTGGAGATCACAAATAAGAAATCAAAACTGCACCCACAAAGTCTCAGTCGATATAAACTACACCTATTCCAGAAAATATTCGTCAAAAAATCTTATGTTCTTGAACATTTTAGAGAAAAAAGTTAGAAAAAAAAGAAACAAAATACGAAAGGCTAACAGACAAAAATTACAGTCATGAACTCAGCCATTTAAACTTCAATCGTTCCAAAATTTCACCCATCTCGGACAGCATCCGTTAATAGAGGTTCTTGAATAGTCTCGTGTCAGTCAAAGTATAAGAAAACGGGAATGCAAAGAATTGATAAAATGCTTAAGCTAGAAACCAAAATACCAGACTCTTTACCTCACGATCGATACAAGGTTATATCCATCTCTGACTGCAATCATCCTTATATCTGGGTTCTTGAATATTGCTGAAGGGACAATCAAGAGTGTCTGAAGACCAGCACGTGAGTAATTTCACGGAGGGTTATATATCATGAACGAGAAACGAGAGAAGTTTTTGGAACATGCAGTCAGATCCCAAAACTGCAAGAAAAGACGTCTTGGCCTTATTATGATGGCGGTGGCATTTTTTTTTTTTTTAATGCTTGTATCTGTTGTTGCCGAGTTTGCTGTCTTTTCTCTACCAATCTATTGAATGAGTCCGCTTCCTGTGATGGGTCTCTGGACGTTTCTCTGTTATGAACAATCCACTCCTCTCATGGCACACTGTTTTCCGATTCATGCGGTAGGTATTATTGCTTTAACTAGTTGTGAAGGTACTAGTTTCTCTTCTTGATGTAGGTTGTTTTTGTATAATTATCCGCCCACACTGGAGGACCTTCTATCTTTTCAAACCAAGGAAACCTTTCATTTTGTAATACCTAACATTATATATAAAATATATATTAAACTTTGGAGAAACGCTTAGTATTAAAAAAAATTAATGTGGGCTATGTATAAACAATCGAAAACTGAGAAAATATAATGAGTAAAATCGCTAAATATTAAGAACAAAATACAAAAGACCTCATTGTAATGAAGCGGTTAATGAAGGACTATATTTATTTGTTTATAACGAGAAATTCTCTCTGAATTAAGATGAAAATGTACAGATGGTCACCTCTGTGCATAGTAAAATTATCACAGAATAGCTGGGTTAAAAATAATAAAATAATATCATACGCAAGAAGTTAACCAACGCCACGCTCTTTTTGATAAACGCAACTGTCTCACGTGTTATGGAGGTATATATTATGGTGCACTCTTAACTCTTAAATTAATTACCAAAAGGGATAAGGTAAAGCTCACAAGAAAACTAACTTAACTTTACTGTACAACATAACATACACACACCGAAGAAGAAACCAGAATTCGTCTTATAAAGGGGAATGCACACAGCCCTGCGTATACAAATATAAACTAGGTAACTCTTACCTAACCAGATCACACTCAGTGGAGGCTATGTTCACAATCAGTACTCACAGGTCACAGAACTCGAGTAGCTTGGAGACAGGGGTAAATCCAAGTATAAATCACACGCAAGTATAGGTGAAGAAGTGAATAAATTATGCAAGTGTAGATGAAGAAGTGAATAATCTATTTAGGTGCACAAACAGTGTCTTTTGTAATCAACGTCACGTATTGAGCAATGTGAGAAAATATGAGGGAAAGTGTAATAAAATGTAACAAAAGTGTACATGACAGTGACAAAAGATGTACGAATGTATCTCTTAAAAGAGACTTTAAAAAGTGACGCTCCTTCTAATTCCAGAGGTTATAAAAGGTATGTTTCTCCGCCTCTTTCGGCTAATTAGCCATTAAGCGGTCTTGAATACAATCTCCATCTAGTCATCAACACTAGAGCCACGTGCGACCCTTGGGGGACCTTACTCAACTCACACATAGCCAGTTACGAGCCATCAAGAAAGTCAGAGAAGCATTTGGCGGAATTCGATTGGTAGTTACTCTGAAATACGTTCCACCCCTCTTAGGCTACGCCTACTTATTCAAGGACAAAGTAGTTTTAATGCACAAAATCTGGGAATAACAACTGAGTGTTAATCTATTTGTATCTATTTCCACAGGCCTAACTGACCGCTTAGGCAAACACTGCTGCGTTGGGACTCGGGACTCGACCCTCGCAGGTCAAAAATTGATAAGAAAAAGATTAAGTGATTTCTTAACAGCTAGCTTTCTCTGTACATCATCATCTCCCTCTTCTATTTCTATTTCATAACTGGGGTAACTACGCCAGTAACACACACACACACACACACACACACACACACACACACACACACACACGCGCGCGCGCATTTTACAGTGATATGCTTAGTTCCTGTTATTCTGCATTAATCTCCGAAACAACACAGTTTTGGTCCTGTGAGTGGAGCAGGCATCCACGCCCTACTACCTGTTTAATAGTTCTCGCTTTCCATGCACATACAATAAGTTTCTAAGTGTAGCAATTGCAGATAAAAGATTACTCGAGTTAGATTTCCAGATTTAGATTGCT
>JAGKTI010030396.1:0-12401 GCA_018397915.1 Birgus latro
GTGGATCAGGTGTTTGCTGAGACAGGTGTGTGAAAAGTATTAAGTGAAAGGTAAGGATGTATTTTGGACATTCATGGATTTAGAGAAAGCATATGATAGAATTGATAGGGAGGCTTTGTGGAATGTTTTAAGATTGAATGGGCTTGATGGCAGGTTACTAAAAGGAGTGAAAAGTTTTTATGTAAATAGTAGAGCGTGTGTAAGAGTGGGAAATACTGTGAGTGATTGGTTTCCCGTGAGAGTGGGGCTGCGGCAGGGATGTGTAATGTCGCCTTGGTTGTTTAATATTTATATGGATGGTGTTGTAAGGGGGGTGAATGCAAGTGTTAGGTGGAGGACTGAGTCTGGTGAATGATGGTAGAGAGTGGAATCTGAAGCAGCTGCTGTTTGCGGATGATACTGCACTGGTGGCTGATTCAGAGGAGAGATTGAGACAGTTGGTAGAGGAGTTTGGAAGGGTGTGTGAAAGGAGGAAACCGAAAATAAATGAGAATAAGAGTAAAGTGATGAAGTGTACGAGGTTGGTAGATGGCAGGAGGATGAATATAGTTTTGAATGGTGAGTTGCTTGAGGAGGTTGAGTGTTTTAAGTATTTAGGGTCACATGTTGCTGTGGATGGAAGAATAGATGCAGAAATGAAGTTTAGAATGAATGAAGTTCGAAAGGTGCTGGGAGGAATGAAAAAGTGTTTAGATGTCGTTCACTCAGAATGGATGTAAAAAGAAGGCTGTATGAGGGTATTGTGGTACCGACTGCATTATATGGGGCTGGAACATGGAATATGGGTGTAGCAGAGAGGAAAAGTTTGAATGTAATGGAGATGAGGTGTCTGAGGAGTATGTGTGGAGTGACGCGTATGGATCGAGTGAGAAATGATGAAGTGCGAAGGAGAACTGGAATTGTTCGGGAGATGGCTGATCGAGTTGAGCAGAGGGTGTTGCGATGGTTTGGGCATATGGAGAGAATGGATAATGAGCGATTGGTGAAAAAGATAACTATAGTGGTACACACTTAAACTGGCGGATGGGGTGGGGCAGCAATATGTGTACAGTGGTGCTAAGTTTCCCAAACCGGCGATGTGAAACGACCGTTATATATGTAAATGGCATCGCAAATACGGTAAACACATATGAATACAATTTTAACGTATGTATTATAATATATGGAAGAACAGAAAACCACCCCAGCCGGCAGTTTAAGTTTGGACCACTATAGATTTGATATGAGAGGTGTAAGGCTGAGAGGAAGACCACGAGTAGGATGGATGGACAGTGTGAAGAGAGCGTTGGATGCGAGGGGGTTGTCTGTTGAGCAAGGAAGAGTGGCTGTGCGTGATAGAAATGAATGGAGAGAAATTGTGAATAAATAAATGATGACGCAGCCCTGAGGGGATATTCTCCTGCATTTTGTCTGATCAGCTGATCAGGTCAGGTGCGGGTAAGGGGCTGGATCCATTATGATGTGGCAGGGGTAAACCAGCTTTGCTGTCGGGCCCTGCTGCGGATGTCACTGACTGCACTGCGTAGTTGACCCTCGTGCGGTGTGGTGCGGTGAGGATCTGTCCCTTCTCCCCTTTAGGGCTAAGATGCGAATGAATGTGTATGAGTGGATGAGTAAATTGGTAGTGTGTTGACCTGTCTCGGCTACCTCCCTTTTCTTGATGGAAGCAGCCTAGGTATATAGATAGATAGACAGATATTTTTACGAGCTGAGAACAAACATGTCTGTTGAACATAATCTTCATCTTCATATATGTTAAACTGTCGAATATCTTCATTTATTTTCCTGCTGATAACATTATTCTGTACTTCTGCTGCTTCAGTATGATCTTGCCATGTCTTCACAAATTATGTTTCTTCATTTCTTTATATATTTTTTCCAACTTTTTTGAGACTTTGCTGCTGTTATTCCGTGGTGTCTTGCCTCCTCTTTCTGGAGCTGGTTCATTTGTAATTCTCGTGAAGTCTTCGTTCACTGATAGACTGATTATTTAAATATAATATAAAACAGGCGGTGCAACTGCCATGATCATATGCCTCTGGACTACAAGGAGGAGAAAGACACAAAAATTTGCATGCTCAAAACAAAGTTAATATTAATTTGTAGAAATAAGATACTTAAAAATCAATAGAATAATTTGTTAAATATTAGTTACCTATAAAAATGGTAGGACGCCCGCCTACTAAAGAAAACTAAAAACATCAGAAAAATCGCCGTAGGCTTCTCCAAACACCGATGACAAACTGTAGGCATCATTCTCCCTCTAATGCCTTGAAGGAATCTCTGACGTAGGTCCCCCAGACTTGGACACGAGACCAGCAAGTGCAGGAGAGTAAAGGGAACAAGGCAATCATCACAATATAGCTAAGTCCCACTGTACATCAGGAACCCATGCGTAAGCCGTGTGTGACTAATGTGAAGCCTGACAAGAGACACCTCCAATCACCAAGGCATGGAGGAGAGAACCTTCGGCACAGTCACTCCTGAAAAATTTCTCTTAATTTATTGTGAGTAACAGCATCTCACTGTCTCTGCCAAAAAGTGCGAATCACACACTTCAAGGAAGATGTCATATCGGACGCGGGAAGCGGGTAGTTAGTAGGGGTCCGTGAGAAGACACAAGCTTTAGCCAGTGTATCTGCTCTCTCATTGCCCACCACACTAGTATGCACGGGAACCCGACAGAAGTTCACATGACGGCCACGACGGCAAAGGGGAAAAAAAGAAAAACACTCCAAACTTGATAAAAACCAGTGGATTGGATGAATTAAAAGACCCCAGTGTAGACAGAGCACAAAATCACAAAAACAGATTGAGGGAGAGTAAAAATGATTTGGAGAGCTTATAAAATCGCGGTCAGTTCCACCATATATACTGAAGAAATGCCAGGAAGGCAATTGCCCCGACTGTCAGTATTGAAAGGGACTGAGCCCTCATGAGTAGAGGCATGTTCTGAAAACAGAGACAGGGACACTTGAGAGGGAAGTGAGCTATATTTACCAACAACGGACTTACACAACGTCATACTAGGGCGTAGCCAAAAACCCACCCTCGGGATCCGATGTGGAGTAGACAGGGCTAACATAATAGACCAGACCCTGTAGCCAAAGGGCTTCGAGAAACTAGGACGAGTGTCATAAACAGAAGATAGGGAATCCTGGAAGGCTATGACACAAGAACTGAGTTCGGAAGGCAGTGAAGACGATACCAACACCTCATCATCAATGATTGGCAACGTAAATACAAGCGGATGGCACCAGCATCCACCAACAAACTCGAAATCGGGGAGGACCTGACTCCCCCAGTAGCTAGATGTACACCAGGATGATGCACTGAATCTAGCATCCGGAGACGGCCATCTGTTGCAGAGGAGTAAATCTCACATCCATACTCAAGTTTAGGATGGATAAGGGACCTATGAAAGAGGAGGAGGGTCTTAATAAGCTGCTTTAATAAAGCAAATATGAGAAACCCAAGTTAGTCGTCTATCAAACACAAGACCCAAACACGAGTCTCTTCCACGCAAGATATTCTTCGACCATTGAGATGGTAGAGAGGGTGAACGACAAAAATGCATAGCCACTGTTATTGTTAAAGAAAAATTAAAAACCATGAGACTCGGCCCACAGAGAAATTCTATTAAGATCCAGCTGCAACTTCTATTGGAAGGCCGTCTACACACGGTGAGCCACGTACACCATCAGGAAGTACATTGATTACAGTGTTGATGGCCACAGAAAAGAGAGTAACAAAAGATACTCCCCTGTGGTACTGCTTCTTCAAGTACATGGGCACTAGAAAGCACTCCTTTCACTCAGACCCTTAAAAAACGGTTTGATACAAACTGCTGTATAAAAATAGGCAGGTGCTCATGAAGACCAAACTCATGAAGAGAAAATAAAATGCCGTGATTCCAGGCAGTGTTGTATGTCTTCTCCAGATCGAAGAAGGCCATGACCTAGAGTTGGTTAGTGGAGAAAGCCACACAGACAGAAGATTCCAAGGACAGTAGAGCATAATAGGTAGATTGCATTTTACGAAACCATACCCGACAGGGGATAAGAAGTCACCTCTCTCCAAAATCCACACCATCTTCTCCAAGATCTGACATATACAAGAAGTCAGAGAAATGGGCAGAAAATTCTTTGCCTGTAGGTGGTTCCTAACACGCTTGGGGATGGGGATAATTACAGCGACACCTCAACAAGATAGAAACTCACCAAAACACCAGATCTTATTACACAATAACAGCAAAAACGAATGGGACTCATCAGAGAGATGATGTAAAAAGGCATATGGAATATCATCACAGCTAGGAGAGGAATCATGACACTGCAGCAGAGCTGCATTACAATACTCTCTCCCAGAGGCAGAACTGAGACCACGTAACTCAAGGCCCCGACGGTGGCAAGCCGAAGACATATCTGTATCCTTTTGTGACACACTGGCAAAATGATCAACAAGCAACTTCCCAACAGCGAAAGGATCAGCCACCGTTCCATCTGCTACAGATAAAGCAGGAGGGGAGGCAATAGTAAATTTTACTGAAATTTTCCTTACCTGGTTCCAGACCTAAGTGAGGAAAGTCCTCGAATTGATGGCAGAAACATAACCCTTCCAGGATGAACGCCTGGCCTCCTTCAAAGCCTGCCTCATATGAGCTCACGCCCTCTGCTACGCCACTAAATACTGAGGCTCCCCAAGGTGGCGATGAAGTCGAGAGAAGGCGACTCATTTGGCTCTCACTGCGGAATTGCACTCAGGGTTCCACAAAAGAACTGGACGTTTAGGAAACTGACCCCTTGTTCTTGGAATAGATAATAGGCCCATTGCGTGCAACACGTCAGTGAAATAAGACACCACCTCTGTAAGACAGCCAAACTCATTAACAAAAATGGCAATGGAACTTAATTCCATGAAAAGTGGCCAGTTAGCCTTATCCAGACGCCAGTGAGGAAGACGAGGCTGAGGTCCACTCTCAGCAGCAGTTAAAAATAATGAGAAATGGTCGCTGCCATACTGGTCTGGCAACACATTCCAGTTAAAATCTAAAATGGCATCAGCTGAGCACAAGGACAAATCAATAGCAGTAAAAGTTCCTGTCTAGCTATGGAAATAAGTCATCTCAGTTCCTCCTCTTCCACTAAAGAAGCCAGCATGGCACAGGATCACAATAAAAGGCATGACAGCCAAATGGACCGGAAGGAACAGCATCACCAACCATGGTCCCCTGGTTGCGCATGCATGCATGAGAAAATTATGCACCAAGATGACACAGACCAAGATGGCACACACTTCCTCATAACTGGCACGTAAACCCCGACAGTTCCATTGAATGATACTCCCCATAGTGGAGGGTGGATCAGGTTAAGGTGCGGGACTGTGGTCCTGACAAGCCAACGGGTTTGGGTTGATGCTTAGGGAGGCCTGGAGGCTCAGACTACCCAGCACCAGAAACCGGCACCCTATGCCACACATCCGAAGGCAAACGTGAGGACGAGGAAGAACAAAATTTTACAACACCACTTCTTTGAGTTTGCATGACAGTTTGCTTGGAAGGTGGCTTGGAGGCTGCCCTGGGTGATGTAGGACGGCCAGTGCCACCAACAGAAGTCCCAGTAGAAGCTGACTCCACAGGACCAGAACCCTTTGAGGATGATACGGTATACGACAGAACTGAAGCACCAATGGTCCGTGCTACACCATCCCCAGGTGGGGACCGGACGAAAGGCGAACCATCATCTTCGGCCTCCTCCTGGCTAGACCCCACAGCCTCCAGGGGAGAGGGAACTGGAGAGAGGTCGGCACAGGGTTTCACAAGAGAGACTTAGGTGGATGGTGTTCAGGCTCAGAGGACTCTAAAGAACCACGGTGACGTTATGGAAGTACAGATGGAAGTTCGGGCATGCTGGACAAGGCAGGACAAGGAGACACGTCAGAGTGAATATCCGCTACCACCACGGAAGTAAAAGTACCCCCAGCCACCGAAGTGGCGGCAGAAACAAGCATAGTAGAGCTTGGGTGAACACCAGTCTCACGTGCAGTACTAACCCCGCGTACAGAATATGGCAAATCACCAGATGGAGAAGTGGACAATGGAATGGGTTGAGGCAGCTTCTGGCACACAGGCACTCCAGAAAGGACAGCAGCATGAGCAACCCCAGGCTGGAAGAAACATGACTGGCCTCTCCTTTTAGCTTCAGGATGCAAAACCCTCCTATGTGTACGATTGGACAAAATCTCCTATTCCAGGCAGTACTGAGGACAGTTTTTAGAAGATACAACATGAGGAGCTGCACAGTGACAGCAAGGGGTCCTGGGCAGTCACTGGTATGACTTGGTCCGACAGAGGAGATAGATGCCAGGAAGGCCAACCTGTGCACGACGGCAAAATCGGCTAATATGTCCATACCCCTGACAGTGGAAGCATTACTCTGGGGTCGGCATGTATGGCTTCACAGAAAATGATAGTCAAGCAAGTTTCACAGAAGTCGGCAACGTTAACTTGTTAAATGTCAGGAATAAGGTCGGCGATGGGGCCAAAAAACCCTCTGTTTTCTTCTGCAGGCACTCAATAGTCACCACACCAGCAGATCACACACAGTTCCTCCAACTACAATGCCTCTGAGTATCGGAGTAGGTCATGGGAAAAAATGACACCCTTACATCGGTTAAAAGTAGCACGAGGAACTTAGGTAACATCCACACCAGAAACAGAGGTCAGAGCCAATAATCAAGAGCTCTCTTCTGGGGAGGACACCTCAGTAAGGATGCTGTCATCGCCCCAGGAAGAGATTTTAAGGTCTTTTCCACAAGCCGTCACACTGGCATGGTGCAGATCAAATACCTCTGTGATACAGTGGTAAAGTGTGCGTTTTCGTACACTGAAGAACGAGAGTTCGCGCCCCGCCAAGGTGATAAACTTTGGGAGCGTTCTTCCGACCAAGTACTGCTTTGGCGGACATAAGGGGTGTTGTGGTTGAATCAGTGTCACATACTATAAAGTATGCTTGCACCCAGTCGGCTTGCGCAGGCCAGTTACACTTTGTTCACAGACTACACACACATCCAAAGCCACTCCAACACAACAATCACACTTACAAGCACTTCTCACCCTACGTACAATCTCTGCAGAGCACCACATGTTGATGGAGTGGAGCCTGATACACCAGAAAGAAAGAAATATGTCAATATCTAGTACTGACTCATCCACAGTGGATTTCATTACTAGATATTTTGCATAGGACGCAGGCACCATCTCGTCTGGGCCCAACCCCAGAGTGGGACCAACCCGACGTGAATACCTCCAAGTTCCAGCTGAATGCATGGGCATAGGAGGATGGTTCCCATCAGCATGGTAAGACTCCAGAGCGGCAATGAGGGATTGAGAGTCTGAGAGGCCAGGGACAGATGCATGGTCATCAACATTATTATTATTATCATTATTATTAAGAGAAGCTCCGTGACCAAGGAGCCCAACATGGGGAAGTCTTATGCCAGGGATAACACTGCTGGCGCCCCCAGAGTTAGTGAGGGAGTATAACCTTCGGCGGATTTGCCTCTCCCTCCTTCTTCAGAGATCAGATATTACTTGACAACTCACCATTCTGTGGTCACTTCCTACAGTTGGTCTGTTTAGAGCAGTTACGTTTTTTACTGTACCGGCATATGATTTGTCAGTGAGGATGAAATCTGTTTCACTATTTGTTTCACCATTAGGTCCCTTTTAAGTCCACTTCCTACTTTGTTTCTTTTGAAAAAATGTGTTCCCTCTAATTACACTAGCATGTCACCTCTCGTTTGCCAGATACTGATTATGCCTTACTGCAGTCTAACCAACTATTTTTTTTTTCTTTTTTAGTAACAAGAGAGGAAGGAAAAACAATTGTATAAAAAAAAATCCATACACAAGATTACTGGTGTCCTTCATTCATAAAAAATCTGTAACAGTTGGACTTGAACAGCTGTAGGTTGAAGTTTGGGTGCGAAACAACTCTGAGGAAACTAGTTCCAGAGATGCAGTTCGGGGAATAAGATTTCTGATAGACGGAGGTCCTGGAATATGGCTGTGTGACATTCCAGTCATGAGCGTTACCAGATGCCTGTGTAGCATAGGGGAAGGCATGGAGAGGTGGCACAATGGATGCAACTTCGTCTGAGCATTTGCCATAAACGTCTATCTATCTGTCTCTTGCCAGACGCCTTAATCCCGTAAGGGGTGGCCACAAACAAATCGCCTCCATGTCGCTCTGTCTCCCGCCATTTCTCTGCTCTGCTCTCAGCTTACACCTCCCTCTCTCATATATCTCTCCAATCCATCCCTCCATCTCATCCTTGGCCTCCTCTTCCCCCTTCCTACCTCCACTTCACTCACACTCTCCTCGCCAGTCTCCAACTCTCTGTCCTCTCCACATGGCCACACTACCTCAATGTATTTTTCCTAACGCTTCCTATCACATCCACATCCACACCACAACGATCCTTCACTTCCTCATTTTTCAATCTGTCTCTCCATGTAACTCCACATGCTCCTTTCAAATAACTCATTTCCACAGCTCTCACTCTTGACTTCTGTCCGTCCAACAACTTCCAAGCTTCCCTTCCATACGTTAGAGTTGGTATCGCAATACTGTCATGTAGTAACTTTTTCACTTCCATTCTCATTTCCTGCTTTCAAGAAACCAGCAACCTTTCTTCCTTGTTGTACCCTTTCAAGCACTTCACCCTCTAAACTTCCATCCTTACTCATCACACTACCAAAGTATTTAAACGCACTCACATTTTCCATTTCTCCCTCATCCAGCCTCACTGTACATTCACTAACTTCACCTCTCTCGAAAACCATAACTTAACTCTTCCCTACATTCACCTTTAGATTCCGTTTCTTATATACTCTCCCAAACTCATCCAACAAGCCTTGCAGCTCCCCTTCGTCTTCACTTAACAACACAGTATCATCTGCAAACAACAGCACAGGGAGTTTCCAAACACTGCCCTCTCTCACTAGGGCCGCTCCAGCATCCACTGCCCTGCCTTGTATCTCTTTTATAACCCCATCCATATACAGATTGAACAACCATGGATACATGACACATCCGTATTTTAATTCAACCCTCAAAGAAAAAATTTCGCTCAATTCACTATCCACAAACACTGCAGCCGTAGCACCCTCATACATACTCTTCACGGCCTTCAACAACTTCCCATCTACTCCATATATTCTTAATACTTTCCACAATCCATGTCTATCCACCCTGTCATATGCTTTCTCCAGGTCCATGAAGGCCGCATACAACTTCTTTCCCTTCTCTAGAAACTTTTCCACTAAAGATCTAAGAATGAATATCTGATCTACACAACCTCTTCCCTTCCTAAAACCTCCCTGTTCTTCTCCAGCTAATTCCACTGTTATTTCCCTAACTCTGTCAATAAGTATCCTACCATATACTTTTCCTATTACACTAAGAAGGCAAATGCCCCTTTGATTACAACATACTTCTTTTTCCCCTTTTCGTTTGTACAGGGGAATAATTATACTTGACTTCCAATCCTCCGGGACTCTGCCTTCCTCCCAGGCCAATCTGCACACCTTCCACATCCATTCTACTACTGTCCCTCCCCCATGCTTCAGCATTTCACCATACTCTTCATCAATTCAAGGGGCTGTCCCCATTTTAACTTTCATCACTTCCTCAACTTCCATCTTACTGATTTCTTCGTCTCTTCTCACATCCCTCCTTCTCCCAGCCATTCCCCAGCCACTTATACTTGCATTACTTTCATTATCTATGTTCAACAATTCCTTAAAGTGTTCTCTCCATCTACTCACTTTTTCTCCCTTCTCCACTAGTAATCTGCCATTTTTATCTTTCACTCCCCAACGAACTTTTTTGCCTCCCTGTCTAACTATCTTTACCTCTTTCCAGAACATTTTCTTATATTCCCTCCACTTTACACTCAAATTCCTTCCAAATTCCTCATCCACTCTCTTCTTACTCTCTCTTACTAATCTTTTCACCTCTCTCTTCCTCTCCACATACAACTCTTTCTTCTGTCTCTCAACTGCTTCCACGCCCCTGTTTCTCATCCAATCATTATATGCTTTCTTCTTTTGTACCACAGCCTCTCTCACCTCTTCATTCCACCATGCTGTTCCCTGCACCCCCTTTCGTCTTCTCTTCACACCACACACCACCTCACATGCTGCACGGATTTCTTCTGTGAATATCTTGCACACACCTTCCACATCCCCCATCTGCTCCAATCCATATTTACCCAGTCGCTCCTCCACTTCCCTCTTATATTCTGCCCTTTTTCCATCCTCTTGTAACCTTTCCACCCTCCTTGTATAAGCTACAAGTACTTCCTCCTGTCCTTCCCTTCTTCTATTTCTCCATTTCGTTTGGACACTGATTCTGACCACCACCAAGTGGTTGTCAGAATCAGTGGCCTCCCCCAGCCTTGACGTACTCCTGCATCCATTACGCATCTTCTCATCCTGTCATCCACACATACATAATCAATCGTTGCCTTCCGTTCATGCAGTTCACCATCCACCCTTCTCATCACTCGTCACGCATACCTGTGGATCATTTTGTGCCTGAAGAGGGTAATGGCTATCACCAACCCCCTCCCGGCACAATAGCCCAATAAAACACTCCCATTCTCATCCATCTCTGCAGGCACACCCCACTCACCAACTACTCCATTACATTCCCTACTTTTCCATTCATATCTCCAATCAAAAACACTCTCTCATTCCTTTCCAACTTTTCCATGCACACAAATGTATCTGTAAAATAATGCAAGGGGATGTAGTTTATTTGCAATAGCAGGTTTATTAATAATTCTAACAGCTTTTTTCTTAATTTTGTCTAGTTGTTATAGTGCAACCTCTCCATGTCCACTCCATAAGTGTGTACAATATTCCAGCTGAGAGCGTACATGACTCTTATAAATTATAGCTAACTGCTAGTCAGTGAGGGAACTACGAACTCTGTAAAGTAATCCAAGCTTCTTTGAGGCGGTATTAGGAAGTGATCTGACATGAGAGATCCAGCTGAGGCCATTGTTAATTCAAAGATCGAGAATTTCAGTACTTTTGGAGATATGAATATTAGGGGCACTGAAGGTAATATAGGAATCTGGCGATATCTGTCTATTAGGAAACTGAGTATATTTAGGTTTACTAGCATTAAATGAGACAAGATTATTTTGTCCCCATTCAGTGATCCTAGATAAGTTTTGATTTATGGAGATGGCTGTACTGAGTTGTGGGTTAGAGGTATTAAACTTTGTGACTGGGTGTGTAAGTGTGAATGAACTGAGAAGTGTTGAGTTATCTGCATATTAATGGATGGGATTATTGGTGACTGATAAGAGATCATTAATATGAATAGGAATAGAGTTGGAGCCAAAACTGATTTTTGTGGCACCCCTGCGTTAATTGAGTGGAAACTGGACTATACATCATCTACTTTTATCTTTCTGTCACTGAGATATGAGGAAATCAGAGGAATAAAAGACTTTAGTCCATAGCAAGGGAGTTTGGACAGCTGGGAACGGTGCCACACTGTCAAAAGCTTTAGAAATACGAGAGCTACTGCATGAGTTTCTCCATGTTGGTCAACTGATTGATGAATGGTATGAGTCAGGAGATTGAGCATATCCATGGCGGATCCTTCGTGGCGAAAATCATACTCTCTATCACCAGTTAAGTTACTGGATTCAAGATGTTTTACTGTTTGCCTATTCATTTCGATTTCTAATACTTTACCATGAGAAGACGTGATAGCGACTGGTCTGTAATCAGAGAAGCCAGAGGAACTTCCTTTCTTCGGAATTGGGTGGATATTGGCTTTTTTCCATGAATTAGGGAATGAAGAGGTTCGTATGCATTGTCTGAATAATTTGGATAGAAGAGAGGCAAGTTCTGGCGAACACTTTTTCAAAACAATTGGAGGGATCCCATCTGGGAGCTATGTTGGTTTGTAAATTGTCTAGGATGAATTTAACGGATCTAGTCTGTATTTTCAGAGAAGCAATTTCGGAAGAGTCAAGTTCTAGTACTGGGACGTTCTGGCTGACTTCCTCTACGGAAGAATTTCTGGCAATTGTACTTGCAAGGATATTCACTTTACCACGTGGGTTATTTGTAATATTACCGTCTGAAGATTATAGTGGGGGTATGGTTGATGGCTTGTTAAAGTTATTATTGAAAGAATTGAGAGTTGGCCAGAATATTCTATTGTCATTAGGATTGTTTAGAAGTATGGATGCTTCGTTGTGAAAGAAGTTTGACTTTGCGAGATTTACTACAGCTTTTGCATGGTTCCTAGCATTTTTAAATTGACTGAGTGGTCCAAATGTTTTTTAAGTAAGAGTCATATGCTAATGACTTT
>JAGKTI010030397.1:0-12401 GCA_018397915.1 Birgus latro
CTAAGTACACTTCCAAGTTTGTTAAATACCCAGCCTCACTCATGGCTTGGGGCTGCTTTACATATTATGGTGTTGGTGAGTTGGTAATTCTACCTGCAAATGAAAAAGTGAACCAGAACAATTATTTGGAGCTATTATGTGATGTTTTAAGTGACTCTTTTGATAAAACCAATGCAAGAGTATTTATGCAAGATTCTGCCCCTGCACATGTTGCAAAGTCAGTGAAACAGTGGCTAACAGACTGTGAGGTTCCCTTTATTCGAGATTGGCCCGGAAACAGCCCAGATATCAATCCCATTGAGAATTTATGGGCGCACATGAAGCGGCACATCATCTTTGCTTAAACTTGAGGCTGCAGTCAAGCAGTTATGGAGCAGTTTTAGTCCATCTGTTCTGCAAAACTACGCCATCAGTCTCCCCAGACGCCTTAAGAAGATAATAAAGGTGAAGGGGAATGCTAGTAAATACTAAATTCAATGGTGAGTGTTAATTTATTTGTTTCTCCTTGCTAACCACAAGAACGTTTTCTTTTTTTAAGATGACATATATATATACCTATATATATATATATATATATATATATATATATATGTTTGTATGTATGTATGTATATGTGCTCATATTTTTGGGGATGAGGGGGGGCAAAGTTTTTATAGCTATATTAGATCTCTGGAAGTTGACCAGTCACTCACCTTGAAGGGGCAAGTGTAGGACCTCGCCTCGTCACGTTTTATGAGGTACCCTAATCGGAGTGGCTGTAACTGTTCTTACTTTAGTATTATGTTTGAGTTATGAGGTAGGACTGAATTCCATGGGCCTGAATCACTGATGGAATGATTGTGTGGCTCATTTCCCTGGGCATTGACATTTCTTCTACTTTCACATTGCTTGTTGCTTGATCCTATCTTATCCCATCGTTATGTGGAAAAAGGATCAAGGTGATGATGATGTTAATAATTATCTTCAGGGTTTTTTATTAGTATGTTGTAACACAGTACTATATCACATTATGGTTTTTCATTTAGTTTAGTAATCAGGGGGAACCATGACCCATTCTGAATGTGAGAGTGTTTCCAGAACCTTGGAATCCATACTCAAAATATTGCAGATTATTGTAGTAGAGTTTTTTTTTTCTTTTTTTTTTTTTTCTTTACCCCTAAAGACCACAATTATTTCAGGCAGGGTACCTCCCTCAACCACAATTTGGGGGTGTTTTGGCAACTTTCACCAAGGTCAAATTGATTGTGTTCTGGCTAAAGAAGAAGAATTTACACACCTGACAACGCAGTCCGCACCCCCGTAGGCCTAATGGTTACCACACAATTGCGCGTCGAGTTAAAAAAAGTTTGTAATAGTTACCCCTCAAAAACAATCGAAACCATGAAAATTTTGATAAATACCTATTTTTCTTATTGAAACAGGTCATTTCAAAGTGTTTTGTCACACCAACCATGAAAACAGGTGTATGTAGGTGTGGGGAGATTACTATATAGGTTGTGGGGAGATAAAGTACAGTAAGACCTCACTATAACGGACTAATTGGGGCCCAAGCCAGTCCGAAAAATGCAAAATTCCGATAAAAGCGACATCCGGACTTACCCCTGCTAATCCGGACTTTTTCCGATATATCAGACATTAGTCCGGATTGCATCAGTGGTTTTCACCACCATTTCATTATTGTACTGTGTTATACCTTCACTACTTTAATCAAATGGTATAATAATACTGTACTGTGCACTGAAAAACATGTCTTTTACTTGTCTTATTGTGGTGAACATAGCTGAAGTGGTCATGCAGTCCGGACTGCTTTCTGGCTATGTGGGACTTTTTCCGATATATAGGAGTTTAGTCTGGTAGCTCCTCGACTCCGATAAAAGCGAATTCCGGTCTATTGAAGTCCGTTATATCGAGGTTTTACTGTAGGCTGTGGAGAGTATGACTATAGGTACGGGGGTTGGAAATAACCAGCTTTTCGCATGAAAAGAAAGCACTTCAGTGTGGTCTGTAACATCTACCATGAAAACAGGTGTGTATGTAGATGTGGGGAGGTAACTACTGTGGGGAGTAGGCCTACAAGGCCTTAGTGGTACTTGGGGAGAAGAATTTCGACAGCAACTAAATTCTCTTGTGGAAACCCTCCATTTCAATGGGATCTGTCATACCAATGATGAAAAGTGTGTTTGTAGGCGTGGAGAGATAAAACAGGTGTGGGGAGTAGCCCTGCATGGCCTCATAGTCATTCAAAAACTAACACAGACATATATAAATATTTGTAACCATCAAGGACATCAAGATAAAGTTGAATAATGCTTTAGATGCATGCATATGAAAGGGGGGGGGAAAAGAAAGCAATAATTTGTTTCTGATTTCTCTTCTTACTGTCCTAACTTATCATTACACATTTATCACACTTATCATTACAATTTTGGCAGCAACCAAATTTTCTTGTGGAAACTCTCCATTTCAGTGAAATTTATCATACCAACCATGAAAAAAGGTGTGTTTGTAGATGTGAGGAGATAAAACAGGTGTGAGGAGTAGCCCTACAAGGCCTCATAGTCTTTCAAAAACTAACACAGACACATATAAATGTTTATAACCTTCTTGGACGTCAAAATAAAGTTGAATGATGCTGTCGATGCATGCATTTGAAAAGGAGAAAAAAGCAATAATTTTTTCCGATTTCTTCTTTTACTGTCCTTACTTATCATTATACATTTATCACACTTATTACAACATACAGTAGGCGCGGAAAGTATTGACGTTTTTTTGCCGACGTCATTCTTTTTCGCGTTAAGTGAAGTAGGGTCAATACTATCCTCCCCTGTGATGCGAAATGAGCTGACGCTTTTTCAACGGGAGCTGGCAACCCTGCTTGATAGGTTTGGCACCACAGGAGCAGGCTCAGTAATGTTTGGGCAGCCACAGGAGGAGGATTGTCTCTGTGTGTGATGCACCACGAGGGCATGTTTTGACTCAAGTAACACAGTTATTTGGTTACCTACCACATTCTCATCATGCCTAAAGTAACCACAAGCAAGGACAAACGTGTGGAAGTGATTACTTTATACAAAGCTGGCCACAAACTCCCATTTATTGCAAATCAGATGGTGTTAGACTGAGGACAGTGCAGAGACTAGTGAAGTGGTTCAAGGACAGTGGGGAGGCCATTCCTCCCACTCTACTTCCCAAGCCTGGGAGACCTCGTAAGACAACCTTCAGGACCCGTTAGCTGCTCTCAAGGCAAGTTAGCAAGGATCCAAGGCTAACTGCACGGGATTTAAAAGAAAAGAGCCCACAGTTGCTGGCAGATGTGTCTGTCAGAAGTGTGCAGCAGCTGTTGCATGACGATCTGGGCTACAGGAGTTTTTGTGCTCGTAACAGACCACTGCTAACTGCACTTCAGAAGAAAAAGAGAGCAAATTTTTGTAAGAAATATCTTGCCTGGAGTGAGGAGCAATGGAAAACTGTGCTTTGGAGTGATGAGTCAACATTTACTGTCACTGGTACCCCTTCATCACGTGTGTACCGCAAACCAGGCAGTGACCCCCTGGATCCTAAGTACACTTCCAAGTTTGTTAAATACCCAGCCTCACTCATGGCTTGGGGCTGCTTTACATATTATGGTGTTGGTGAGTTGGTAATTCTACCTGCAAATGAAAAAGTGAACCAGAACAATTATTTGGAGCTCTTATGTGATGTTTTAAGTGACTCTTTTGATAAAACCAATGGAAGAGTATTTATGCAAGATTCTGCCCCTGCACATGTTGCAAAGTCAGTGAAACAGTGGCTAACAGACTGTGAGGTTCCCTTTATTTGAGATTGGCCCAGAAACAGCCCAGATATCAATCCCATTGAGAATTTATGGGCGCACATGAAGCGGCAGCTGCATAGTATGGACACATCATCTTTGCCTAAACTTGAGGCTGCAGTCAAGCAGCTATGGAGCAGTTTTAGTCCGTCTGTTCTGCAAAACTACGCCATCAGTCTCCCCAGACGCCTTAAGAAGATAATAAAGGTGAAGGGGAATGCCAGTAAATACTAAATTCAATGGTGAGTGTTAATTTATTTGTTTCTCCTTGCTAACCACAAGAATGTTTTCTTTTTTTAAGATGGCGTCAACACTTTCCGCGCCTACTGTACAGCATTCACCAACTACGTACGTACAGAAAATGGTAGGTACGACATGAGAAATTAAAAGAGTGAGGTGTAATTTTATGTAAATTAGGGAAGAAGTAGAAATACTACCAAACAGTTATGTACATCAGGCCTGATACCTCTCAGGAGTCTGTAGGGGGTTGGAAGGGTAGTGAGGGACAAGGAGGGAGGGATGGGGTGGGGATAGGCAAGCAGGGTGGGAGGAGGGGTGAGAGTGAGTGGGAAGGGGCGCAGGTGGTGGTGGGAGGCGAGATGCAGGTGCATGAAGGGGCGGGAGGGTGATGGGGGACAAGGAGGGAGTGGAGGGTGGCATGGAGACGGCCCAGAGGGGGGGTGCCCCTCCACTGCCCGGGTTGGTCCGATCCCCCCTCATGCTACCTCAAGGGTGAGTTCTCATTGGCTTGTGGCCATGTATGTCGTAATCAGGGCGGAGGAAGCTCTCTGCAGTTTTTTCAGGCCCCGTTTAATTGATGCGATTAGACGTTCTGTCATAAAACTCAGATCGCATAAGTTGATGCGATTAGGACTTTAGGGGTTAATAACTTTCTTTCACAGAATGTTGAGAAACCCATCCAGCAGCTGTTGATATTTCTAAAGCTTTTGATAGAGTGTGGAACCGTTCCCTGTTATCTAAACTCCCTTGCCATGTCTATGGCTTCTCATATTTTGTCCCACTGATCAGTAGAAAGATAAGAGTAAAGGTAGATGATATATGTGCCAATTCCCATTCAGTTAATGCCAGTATGCCACAAGGATCAGTCTTAGCTCTAACCATGTTCCTGATTCATATTAATGATCTCATGTTTGTCACCCATAATGCCATTCACTCATATGCAGATGACTCGGCGCTTCACAGTTCCTTTACACTTAACCACCCATTTACAAACTTTGGTATCTCTGACTCCTAACTAACCACTGCAGTCTCCATAAATCAAGTCTTATTTAAGATCCGTGTATAGAGACAAAATAACATTGTCTCATTTATTGCAAGGAAAACCAAATACTGTATTGTATATCCACTTTACTAATAGGTTTGTATTGCCTGATTCCTATATTACCTTCAGTACAACCAAAATTCCTATCCTAAAAGTATTGAAATTCTTGGAGTTTCACTTAGTGCCTTCATTTGGACCTCTCATGGTATATCACGTGCTAAAACTCATTAGAGAAATTTTAATTATTGTCCAGAGTCCGTTACATCTTCACTGATGAGCAGCTATGTATTACAAAAGTCACGTGTGCTCTCAGCTAAATTATTGCTCACCTTTCTTGAGTGGATGTGGAGAGATTGCATTAAAACTACTGGACAAATTTCAGAACAAAGCTATAGGAATAATTAATAACCCTGCATTTACAAATGAACTACCTCTCCTATAAGTAAGATGGAATGTTACCTCCCTTGTATCATTTTACAGATATTTTTATGGCAAATTCTTAGAGGATGTTATATCCATTGTGCCACCTTTCCACACCTTCCCCTTCATGCTACATGGGCATTTGGTAGTACTTATGACTTGACTACACTGCCTGGTTGCAGAACTTCTGCCTATCAGAATTCCTTTGTTCCCCAAACTGCTTCTCTTTGGAACTCACTTCCCCATGTTAGTTTCCCCTCAGACTTCAACCTGCAGAAGTTTAAGTCCAACTGTTACAAATCTTAATGAATGGAGGGCACCTGTAATCTGGTGTATGGATCTGTTTTTTTTGTTTTTCCTTCATCAGTTTATTTTTCGTATTTAAAAAATAATTAAATAAGGTGTATGTGCAGGTTCTGTACTGTGAGTATGTAGTCACTTTGAACAATAAAGGTGAGCCATAATATATTTCCCAGGGTGTGTAAGTGACAGTAAATTTTGGCATGCACAATAGGATACGGAGAGGAAGAAGGGTGAATTACAGGGTACACATGGGGATGAGCTGCTTGAGGAGATCAAAAGTTAGTTTTAATTATCTGGTAGCTGTATTCTTTAAGCATGGCACACTGGAGTATGAAGTTAAGGAGAGAGATCTTCAGAGAACAGCAAATACAGAACTTTCTTGCATTTTGAAGGGTAGGGGTGTTAGTCAGGAGGATAAGAGGACCTTGCCTGAAAGTGTTACTGCCAACACTTGTAATTCCATCTTGTGCAGTGTTTGTGATAAGTGGGTGCATAAGAGATGCAATGGTATTAGAGGTAGACCGCAATTTCCTGGTGAGTCTCTTGAGTGTGTGGAAGAGTTTTGTTATATTGGAGACATGTTATGTGCTGGAGGTGGGACCGGAGCTAGGTCTGCAGCTAGGGTGAAACGTGGTTGGAAGAAGTTCAGGGAGCTGTTGCCTTTCCTGACATTGAGAGGACTTTCTCTGCATGCAGCATGTTAGGAGTGTATTGCTGTATGGTAGTGAGACTTGGGCAGTAAAGGAATAGGAAATTCGCAGGCTCAGACATACAGAAATGACAACAATCAGATGGATGTGCAGTGCGTCCCTGAGTGCAAGGCCTGGGGGGGCGGTTACGATGGAAGATTTGAGAAGTAGGATGGGACTGGACTGTATTGGTGTTGTAATGAGGAGAGGTAGATTGAGATGGTATGGGCATGTGGAGAGGATGGATGATAATTGGGTGCAGAAAGTGAGAAGCCTTTACCCGCCCAGTCCCCCTGACATACAATGCACGTCACAACTTTGTTTCACACTGAGACCCACGGACGTGCATCGGACGTCAGTCAATTACAAGGTTCGTTGTTTGCACATTTTTCAAGATTCGCGGGTGATTTTTGGTAGGCATATGTGGGAGACCTTCCTCTAACCCCAGCCAGGCAGCAACACTGCCTGACCCTGTTCACCCCTCCCCCCTCGGGGGGTGAACGATTTTCTGGCAACTCACCTGTTATTAGTGACCTAGCCAGTAAAGTCACGTAGCACCATGGTCTCTCTGACGATGAAATTCAAGGTGAAAGTGATTCCTGATGTGGAGGACAAAGATTATGTGGCACCAGAGTTAGTAATGAACAGAAGTAATGAGGAGGTAAAATCTCCAAGTTAGGTGCAATATGTTGATGTTTTTTTTTTTTTTTTTTTTATGTGTCCGACTCTGGGTATAGGCTTCACAGCCTCCTGTCAAGGCTCAGCAGTCCTCCTATATACCATACACCTCCACATATCACCACTTCGGTGCTAACATCCACCGTCCATATTGAATACATGCTAGGGCTGTCTCATACAGGACTGGCATATTGGTATTAGCGGGGGTAATTTTACAACATGTCGGCGGGACTTCTGGTAGATCAGTAAAGCCCGATTTAATGAAATTCAAATCCTTAAACTGTTCCCTGCCCCAGCGCGGATTTGAATGTGGGTCCGTCAGGACTTCAGGCCACCTCTCTACTGATTGAGCCAACGCTTATATCGCCTATATTTTCGTAAATATACTCTTGTACTACATATAAATTTGTACCAAATAAATAAATATCTACAAGGCTGTGTGGTTTTTGTTAAGTTTCCCCCCACAGTGGGATCGTATTTTATGGAGCGTGACATGATAAAAAACAGTCGTCAGGTGAGGGATCTCTTACTTGTTTAGAATATTTTTCGCGTCAGGTGAGCGCGTTCTTGCTGAATTTTCGATGTTTCTCACCAAAAGCAAAGGTTTGAGCAAAAAAAAGACAAGTTGAAAATCGGTCAGGCTCTGGGGGTGTGGTGGGTAAAAAAGCGATCGGGACTGGGCGGTTTATTATTGGGGATGGGGTTGCGATGGATAGACTGAAAAAGATCTGGGACAAGGTCATTAATTGTGACCTCAGGGTTAGGGGACTGAACAAGGAGGCTGCCGTAGATTGAGCAGCATGGAGAGCCGCCATTAGGTGACAGGTCAGTAAGTGTGACCTCAGGGTTAAGGGACTGAACAAGGAGGCTGCTGTAGATTGAGCAGCATGGAGAGCCGCCGTTAGGTGACCAAGGCTGATGCATGCAAACATGTTGAAGCCTTCAAAAACGAAACAAAACGAAATTTGTATGGGAGTGAAATGTGGGCAGTGAGTGAGCTTTTTCTAGGATATGAGCCATAGAAATCATCTTTTTCAGCTGAAGCCATAAGTAGGTTGCATAGTTTGAGTAAACAAAAATTTATAAGTTCTGTGGAATGAAATAATGATAGCAATACAATAAACTCGGAATTTTCCATGATAGCAATATTCAGCCCAGCACAATATCCAATGCCGAAACAGGAAGTAACCGGCAGTTCTATGCAGTATCGGAATCCAAAGTGTGTCATCCGGCTTGTACGCAGTAGCCAGCCTGTGTCCACAAAAACCCCACAATACGCCAGCCAATGAGAACACCCGCAAAACGGCAGCCAATCAGAATTCGTTACAGGAGCTACCCCCCCGGCATGTCGAGCCTACCGTCACTCAGTCTCTTGTGGATCTCATCCAGTGCAGACATATCCATGTGGTCTGCTCTTGTGACCATCAACTGGCAAAATCCTGGTGCTGCGACTTACTCTGTGGCTTTCCATGCCTTGCCTGTTGTTGTTGAAAAAGCTTGTGGCCTCTTAGTGCTTCATGTCCAATTAGTGTGATTCTGAAATTGCTTTACACATAATTACAGTAAGCCCTCGATTTTCCAGATGTCTATTTTCCGGACAGTCCATTACCCAGACACTGTGTAATCGGCTGTTCAAAAACATTATTCATACTTTTTTCCATTTTGTTGGGACAAAATGCTTGCGTCCGGGTGGAAATTATGGCCGAGTGAACATTTTTGCCCAGCCAGACGGGAATAGCTCAGTGGCGTTGCCCTGTCTGGAATAGCTCAGTGGCGTTGCCCTGTCTGGCTGGGTAGTTCACCCAGTGTCCACTAGAGACCACCTTGGTTGTTCTCAGTTCCCACATGGCGACCATGTAGTGAACAGCTCCTCTCGGACAGTTGTTATGGCAGTGCACATGGTGGCTTTTGTGATTGTTCTGTACCTGCTTCATGCCTTGCTGTTCCTTGCATGCCTCTTCCTAGGGTGTGTGATGATGGTCCCTCCACCATGGAAAAGGAAGAGGGTAGTGCTGATTCTGGAGAAGAAATTGGAGATCGTGGGTAAGATTGGTATGGGATGGTCGAGTCGTGAGTGTTGACATTGATTTTATTCTAGCATACTGTACTCTACTATGATTTTATTCTATTTTACCATGATTTTATTCCATTTTGCCATTATGTTTTGTGTGCCTACTACCTTTTTCATGTGTTGCTGGTTTTTTCATGTTTTTTTCTCGTCACTGCAGGTTATGGCCCTGTGGTGGTGATTGCTTGTCTGTGGTTGATGGGCCTGCTTGACTATGGTAGTTGCTTGCCTTTGGTTTGTAGGTCTGCTTGACCAGATAAGAGTAGTGTAAAACAACGGGAACAAGTGCTGTATGACGTACTGTAGTGGCCTTTTACACTGGCTTTGAAAATTAGGTTATATACAAACGGGGGCCAGGGGAGAAGTCCATTATCCAGATGGATCCATTTCCCAGATGTGCCTTTGGCTCCGTTACATCAGTTAATCGAGGGATTACTGTACTGCCACTAGACTACACAGGATTAAGTGCACTGAATTGTACTACATGGAGTACAACTCTACCCTCCATTAATGCGAACTCTAGATGAGTACATAAGTAAACTATGTACTGTATTACCATACTGTATCAGTACTGTATTAAATACAGTAGCCCCTTATTTATCCAACACAACAGAGCCAAAGGCTTGTCCGGGTAGTGGCAGTGTCTGGGTAATGAACACTATCCCCCCTAGTATACACAGATGCTACATATACCCAACCTCCAACCTATACCTAACCTATTTGTACGGTACCTCTGCTTACTGTGACAGTGTTTTCTGGTCATTCAAGCATATTTAGACATCAAGACACACATAGGAATATCGAAAATAATTTTTAACACCTAGAAAACCATCCAAAAAAAAAACATTGAAAACCAAAAAACAGCCTACCTATACACTACTATATATACAGTCTATCTATCTATCTATTGCCAGACGCCTCAATCGCTCACGGGGTGGCCACAAACAAATCGCGTCCATGTTGCTGTGTCCCCTGCCATTTCACTACCACGCTCCCAACTCACACCCCCCTCTCTCATATACTTCTCCACTCCATCCCTCCATCTCATCCTCGGCCTCCCCCTCCCTCTCGCCCCCTCCACCTCACTCACATACACTCTCCTCGTCAGTCTTTCACTCTCCATCCTCTCCAAACCACCTTAACATGTTTCTCCTAACGCTTCCCATCACGTCCTCAACCACACCACAATGCTCCTTCACTTCCTCATTTGTTAGTCTGTCTCTCCATGTGACTCCACATGCTCCTCTCAAATAACTCATTTCCACTGCTCTCACTCTTGACTTCTGTCCTTCCAACAGGGTCCAAGCTTCACTTCCATATGTCAGACTTGGTATCACAATACTGTCATGTAACAACTTTTTCACTTCCATGCTCACCTCCCTGTTTCTTATCACTGCTTTCAGCGAACCAGCAACCTTTCTTCCCTGCTGCACCCTTTCGAGCACTTCACCCTCCAGACTACCATCCTTACTCATCATACTGCCCAAGTACTTAAATTCACTCTCATTCTCCATATCCTTCCCATCCAATCTCACTGTACATTCACTGGCTTCACTTGTCTCGAAGACCATCACTTTACTCTTCCCTACCTTTAGATTCCATTTCTTACACACTCTCCCAAACTCATCTACCAAGCCTTGCAGCTCCCCTTCGTCTTCGCTCAACAACACAGTATCATCTGCAAACAACAGTACAGAGAGTTTCCAAACACTGCCCTCTCTCACTAGGGCTGCTCCACCATCCACTGCCCGACCTTGTATCTCTTTTATAACTCCATCCATGTGCAGATTGAACAACCATGGAGACATGACACATCCTTGTTTCAATCCAACCTTCAAATGGAAAGATTCACTCAGTTTGCCATCCACATGCACTGCAGCCTTAGCACCCTCATACATACTCTTCACTGCCTTCAACAACTTCCCATCCACTCCATATATTCTTAATACCTTCCATAAACCTTGTCTATCCACCCTGTCATATGCTTTCTCCAGATCCATGAAGGCTTCATACAACTTCTTGCCCTTCTCTAGAAACTTTTCCACTAAGGATCTAAGAATGAATATCTGGTCTACACAACCTCTTCCCTTCCTAAAACCTCCTTGTTCTTCTCCAACTAATTCCTCAGTAATTTCCCTGACTCTGTCAGTAAGTATCCTACCATATACTTTTCCTATTACACTGAGAAGGCAAATGCCCCTATGATTACCACACTGCTTTTTCCCCTTTTCCTTTGTACAGAGGAATAATTATACCTGACTTCCAATCCTCCGGGACTCTACCCTCCTCCCAAGCCAATATGCACACCTTCCACATCCATTCTATTACTATCTCTCCCCCATACTTCAGCATTTCACCACACACTCCATCAATTCCTGGGGCTTTCCCCATTTTAACTTTCTTCATTGCTTCCATCCTGGTGATTTCTTCCTCTCTTCTCACAACCCTCCTTCTCCCTCCCATTCCCCAGCCACTTATACTTGCATTACTTTCATTCTTTGTGTTCAACAGTTCATTAAAGTGTTCTCTCCATCTGTTTACTTTTTCTCCCTTCTCCACTAGTAATCTACCATTTTTATCTTTCACACCCCCACTGACTTCGCTGGCACCCTGTCTAGCTCTCTTTACCTCCTTCCAGAACATTTTCTTATATTCCCTCCACTTTGCACTCAAATTCCTTCCAAATTCCTCATCCACTCTCTTCATACTCTCTCTTACTAATCTTTTCACCTCTCTCGTCCTCACTACATATAACTCTCTCGTCCGTCTCTCAGCTTCTTCATCGCCCATGTTCCTCATCCATTCATTATATGCTTTCTTATTTTGTGCCACAGCCTCTCTCACCTCTTCAGTCCACCGTGCTTTTCCCTGAACCCCCTTTCGTCTTCTCTTCACCCCACACACCACCTCACATGCTGCACAGATTTCTTCTGTGAATACCTTCCACACACCCTCCACATCCCCCATCTGCTCCAGTCTATATTTACCCAATCGCTCCTCCACTTCCCTTTTATATTCAGCCTTTATTCCATCCTCTTGTAACTTTTCTACCCTCCTTGTAACAAATACTTCCTCCTGTCTTTCCCTTCTTCTCTTCCTCCATCTTGTTTGGATTCTGATTCTGACCACCACTTGGTGGTGGCCAGAATC
>JAGKTI010030398.1:0-12401 GCA_018397915.1 Birgus latro
GGGGGAGGAAGGAAGAGAACAAGGAGGGGGAGGAAGGAAGAGAACAAAGAAGAGAAGAGTAGGAGGAGGAGAGTAGGAGAAGGAGGAGGAGAGAAGGAGATTGGTAAATGAATGGGTGGCTGTGAATGTATGGTCCAGCATCTCATAGATGTGAACAAAGTGTGCAATGTCTCACTTGCAATATCCACTTAAGAGCGTACACCCAATCATTGAAGCATTGCCTAGGCCATAAAAAATATATATATAAAAAAACAACAACCATGCACACAACCCCCTCATAAGAGCATTCCGCCCACTTACTGCACGGCCACAACGTGATTATTGCAAGCAAGGTGATGCGTGCATGTGTACTTATAATCATCCACCTGTGTACCACTTATCCTTCCAACATTTTTTTTTTTTTTTGTGTGTGTCCGACTCTGGGCATAGGCTTCACAGCCTGCTATCAAGGCCCAGTCGTCCTCCTACAATCTACATGTCACCACTTTGGCGCTTAACACCCACCGTCCATATTGAATACATGCTAGGGCTGTCTCATACAGGACTGGTGTATTGGTATTAGCGGGATCATTTTTACGACATGTTGGCGGGTCTTCTGGTAGATCAGTAAAGCCTGATTTAATGAAATTCAAATCCTTAAACTGTTCCCCTGCACCAGCGAGGATTCGAACCTGGGTCCCACGGGACCGCAAGCCAACTCTCTACCGATCGAGCTACCGCCTCCCCTGCAATGACAACCCCTTCTCTTTGAACTCCGAAAGCCCCATTACCCATATTGGAACTTATATATATCGTGGCATACAATGGTGGGTTGTGTTTGTTGTAAAAGTGCAACCCACCCACCCAGTCATCCCCAATTCCCCAAAACCCCACTAGTAGCAAAGGGACCTGGGGCCGCGCTACACGATGTACGGAAAGAGCAAGGCAAATACTACACTAGCAAACATATCAACAAAAAATTAGTTTATTTCTAACAAGCGGATTTTTCGTTCATTTACTGTCAGTGCAAAACTTTAATCTACTCAGTCTGATTTGGCACTTATTTTTTACATGCGTATCGGTATTCAGTGTTACAACTTCCACACGGGGGAATCGATAGGGTCAAGGTTCGTAAACAACGAGTAATGCCGACACTACAGGGTCAATTGGTGTGGGTGATTGAAACAGAAATCATAGCAACAATAAACATGAGTACCTGAAACAACTGGCCGAGCCTTACGCAACAGATTACCTGTCCACTGCGCATCAAACATATATGTCAATAATAATAATATAAATATCAATAACAATAAGTATTATTCACTGAGGTGTCTTTTAGGTGGCTCAGGAGGCTTGCTTAGAAATCACATTACGAAATTACCACAGCCACAAAGAAGACAAGCCACTTTGACTGAACTAACACCAGACATTGTTCAACTTAGAGAAATACTATACTAGCAGTCAAAGGCATCAAAAATAACATGGGGAACATTTCTGCAATGGGATGGATGTACACTTGAAGTGTTGTGTTATTCTACCACTGAGATATATGAAAAAAGCTGGTGAGTGGACAAATCCTGGGCCAAGTTAAGGTGCAAGATGTATGACAACTGAGTACAAACTAATATAAGTTAAAAATAAAGTTCATTATTACCCTTAGACCCCAATGCATCCCTCAGTTGAATAAAACCATCCGGTGTTAGTTGGAATAAAGACAGTTGCTCCCCCACTTACGAACATCTGAGCTACAAACTATTTATACTGAGATTAAAGACTTACCAGCTTGAGATTTTATTAGGCTTTGTGGCTACCAGCCTGATAGTGCCAGGGACTGAGTCCTGGCACTGCATCATCCTATCCTATCATCATCATTGTTGTCGTCATCATCGTCGTTGATTGGCAAGTAAAATCAGTACCTTGCTTAAGTTAACAGGCTTAGTATACCCTAGTGGTGGAATGATCTAGTTGTGCCGCCTAGCACTGCCACTGATCATAATTATCAGCATCAGTTATGGAGCCTAGCACTGCCACTGATCATAATTATCACCATTCCTAACTTGTTTTCCCACCCAACAATGGGGTGAGTTCTCCATTAAAATATCGTAAGTAGGGTAGCAACTGTTAAACTCTGTCCATCTCAACTTGGCTTAAAAGTGATCTGGAAAAGATGCAGAGCCACAGTAATGCTTCCTTTGTCTTACACAGCTTCTGGGCTATGAGGATTAGGCTGCCAAAGATAAAACTCTCCGCCAAGTCAAGGTGGACGAACCAAAATATTTCTAACTCACATTTCTGAAGGGTAGTAGTAGCTGTTGTAGTAGTAATACTGTAGTTCTTGTATTAAATACTGGTTGGTCTATTAGGTAGATAATTTCAAAACTGATGGCCCAGGGGAATTAATCTCTTTAGGACAGAGGTTAAATGTTACCTTACTGAGGTAACATTATTGGCTCCAGCATGGCAGCACCAAACACCTGCACGGCAGCAGCGCAGCAGCACCTAACACCAACACAGCAGCTCCAACACCTGTATGGCAGCACCAACACAGCATTTGCAGGAACAACAGCATCAGTAACACAGACAGCACCTGAAAATATGCAAAGTTTTTAGGAGATAATCTCAAGCCTGTTCATAATTTAACCCTTTTGTCTGTGGAAGAGCTCAACATAGATTTTAACCCCTGGTGTACTGATGCTGGAGTGGCACTAATGGGGTGGGGAGAGGTGGGGGCTGCCTGATTACATTTACACTTCTCGATCCCAACTCTCAAGAGGAGAACAGTGGACTATAGAAGGGTAAATCAGCCTGCAGTCCACTTGGCTAATGTTCTGATGGGCCTGGGGTTGCAACTACAACTACTAGTACATGAGACCTAAGATGAATACATCCATTTCACATAATCTGTCTAGCTCAATTTCCTGGTTATAGTCCCTCAAGCACTTCCTTATTCCCAGAAAGGAAGATGGTGGACTGCAGCAGATGGGTAACTTCATGCCTGCAGTCCACTGAGTTCCCATAAGTCTCTTCTAATATGAATAAAAACAGTCTGGTGGTAGCAAGTATAAACTAGGCTCTATGACAGCATCAGAAGGAGCACAAGCCTACAAGCCCACAAGGTTGCTCCTTCCAAGAAAAAATAAAAACACGATAAGAGAGAGGCAAATTCAAGACCTATTCATTTCAACATCCCTGGACACAATGCAATTAAAACACTAGAGATCATGGGCAGTAGGATATACACAGACAGTTCCAGAGTTGACCTGTTGCATACATTAAGTACAGGAAGTAATGGTTAACTCTTGCATTACAGAGTTTACATATTAAAGAGTGAAATAAACTGTCACCATAGACTGAATTAACATGCCTTTCAATACAAATAAAGGAATCAGACTTAACCATATTCTGGACCAGACCCAGCACAACCATATTCAGAACCAGACCCAGCACTCTAAAAAAAAAAAAAAAAAAAAAAAAACCCGGGGGGGGGGGGGGGGGAGATTTCTGGCAGATTTACCCATAAGGCATTAAAGAAATAAAAAATATTCATATATTTCACTTGTTATCATCATATAAGCATAGTAAAACTGTACAGATAAGTGCAAGTGAAATAAGATCTCGAGGAAGAGGAAGTAGTCAAGTAATAGAAATTGTGCAATGAGTAGATAATCTATCAAACAATTTTATCCCTAAGGTCAGTTGATTTATTTCTATTATATGAGTAAAACATTTCCATTTCAATCAACACTTTTCCAGGTCTTCTTAGGTCTTCCTGGCTGTCGACGTCCCACCACTTCTAGTTCCTCTGCTATGCTCACACAGCTCCCTTCCTCACTCCTCCTCACGTGACCAAACCATGTAAGCCGCTTCTGCCCCAAGATGATATCGAGATCCTTCACCCCGCATCTTCTGGCTACCTCCTCACTCAAAACTCTGTCCACCCTTATTATACTGATCTGTTACAGCTCAACATTCAAGATGGAGTGAAGGCAAGTTTACGCCTATGTAAAATGAACTGAGTATAGCTAAGGGACAGTTGAGGTTTATTGTGTGTAGCTGTTCCAATTCTTAGAGGGTTACCAAGTCTCCAATCAGTACCAAACCTACATTTAGGCTGCTATTCTTATGATGTATAAACAAACAGTTGATACAGACAACAGTTGCCAGTTTGATTATTAAGTGTTTGGTAGTTCTTTCTTATGTATGGAGGAGCAAATAATATTACAAGAAAGTCTATGAACAGCAACCCAATTGCCTGTGGAGTGCTTGGTAATCATAGTAACTGAGATTCAAATAATACGGTTTGCTTGCTACATGTAACAAAACATTAACAGACTTACAGGAGGCAGAGGAGAAGGTGGAGCAGGAAGCAGATGATTCTGGGTGTCAAAATCCTCTTCTGCAGCATGTGCATCGTCTCCAAGGGCAGGACCAACAACTGAAGATAAAGTCTGAATAACTGTACTGTATACATTACATTATCACATCAAAATAACCTCCAATTTTAATCTCATTAAGCTATTTTGCCATTGATAAAACCCTCCTTGTTCAGTGGATCCTATCTCACCAGTCTTCAGGTGCAGTGGCTAGCAGACACACCTTTGGGTCCTAGTGCTAATAAGGATCCCAGACAGTCCACAGGAGTGAATTTTTATTTCCGTAAAACTGATTCAGTGATGGTGCATTTTTTAATACATACCTTAGAGAAACATTAAAATTTCACCCTTATTTCTTCATTTTAGGATGTCTTAAAATATCACCAAGCCTCTAAATGTCCTGGAACTTCTACATAACACTGGCAAGTACCTTCCAACATGTCACCAAACATCTAAGTAACATCAAGTACTGTACCTTTAAGATGTCACCATACCAGTACCTTTAGATGACACCATACCAGTACCTTTAGATGTCACCATACCAGTACCTTTAGATGTCACCATACCAGTAACTTTAGATGTCACCAGTACTGTACCTCTACATGTCACCAGCACTAAGATTCAACATCCTTTCCAATGGCCTTCATTATGAGCACCATATTATACTGATGACGATCCGTTCCTGCGATGGAGTGATGGCAAGTTTACACCTTGATAAAATGAACTGAGTATAGCTGATGCCTAGTGATCTAGTGGGTTAAGGCACTGCAGTTGGATGGGGCCAGTAAGGGTTTATATCTAAGTGACAGTTGAGGTTTACAGATCAACAGTGCCATTCAGGAGATAACGAGGCTGGTCATCCTTACCCTAACCCCTCTGCAGCAGGGAACAAACATACTGCATGCAATGTATGTAATGGAGATCCAGCTTATTTCATGTACTATATTTTGGTGGCAAGGCTGGGCTGCAGCGCTATCAAATAAACTCGTAGCTTTATGCCTGCCACCCCTCACAACAACCCAAGTGACTTTGTGGAGTGCTTGGTAACCGTAGTAACAGATTAAAACAATACGTACACGTAACAAAACATTAACAAGACTTACAGGAGGCAGAGGAGAAGGTGGAGCAGGAAGCAGAAGATTCTGGGAGTCAAAATCCTCTTCTGCAGCATGTGCATCTTCTCCAAGGGCAGGACCAACGACTGAAGATAAAGTCTAAATTACTGTACTGTATATATTACATCAAAATAACGCTCCACTCGCGCATCAGCAGTGTGTGGCTTCCATGGGCCCTTCCTTTGGACAGGCTCAAGGTCCAGGAAGCCCACCAGGTGAGATAACTAAACCACCAGGTATTTATCTGGTTATTCTGTTGCCATCCACTATAGCTACAATTTTTATTCTACTGAGTGCGGATAACGCAAATATTTTCACACATCCCTTAAAACCAAGAATGCCTTTACCTGGTATCTGAAAACTCTGCTGAGCAGTTATTATAAACCTACCTTTACACAGATGTACAGTACTGATCATCTGGAGACAAGGCAGCCTGACTGCAGAGGACACGGTGACATGGGGGCTTCTGGAATTAGGTCATGGCTGATACCATTCCAGCAAAGCAAATACTTAATAATGTACACTGTATGTCACTTTTCAAAGGTTCCTTCTCCACATCATCTTGGCGGAAACAGAAGGGTGATATGGTATTTTCAAATGATTGAACTTTTCAAACTGCAGAGAGAGAGAGAGAGAGAGAGAGAGAAAAAAAAAGATACTTTGAGTTAAATATTCCCCTGGAGTTCCATGAACAGATATGACAATTCTTTCCTTCAATCTTTCCTCTTCCTTCTGCCAATGGGTGACTCTACACTGAGTGACAAGCTGAATGGTTTCCTGTACACCAGGAAACCATTTACTACATTGGCTGGTAATTATATATCCAAATTATGGCGCCTGGTAGTTCAGTGGGTAATTAAGGCGCTCCAATTGGATCGAGCCGGTGAAGGCTTATAGCCATGGGATGGCTGGTGTTAACTGCTCACATAATGCCATTCAGGGATGAGTGAGGCTGGTCACTCTCATCTTAAATGTCAGGACCAACTTGCCCAGCCCCGGGCTCCTACGCTCCTCATGGGGCAACGTAGGATTGGATGATGGCTGGATAATTTGGTACAGAAAGCCTTTGGTGTCAGGAATGAGTCCCAAAAAATCAAGAATGGATCACTAATATGTATATATATATATTTTTTGAAAGTTACTGTGGACTTTATGGTAAAAAAGGAGTACTATCACAAGCAAAAGTTTGCCAACTATCCCTTACCAGCATCATTAATATTTCTCCTTCCTCCACAATTGGCCAAAAACACCTATATATAGATACAGTACAGCTAATTAACTTTCAAATAGGAGGAAATGGCACATCAACTTCACACTATAGATATCTATGAAACTAACAATTCTTCATGTGTGACTTAGTAATACACAGCTAGAAAATCATCTTCGTCATTAACAGAGTGCAGGAAATATGAAGGCCATTGTAAATGACAGAATATCACTAAATCCATTATACTGTTGTTCTGGCTTCTTATCCTGCCTAGCCAATCCTAGCAGGGACATAAGGTGGTTTAAATAATTGTTAATTATGAATTTCAGCTACTTCCCATGGATTTCGATGTGTTACAAGCAATTTATATATTCATTTTTGTCGGGAAATAACTGGTTTTTGAGATATCCACCCCCCCCCTTAATACCCGAGGGAAAAGCACAATGAGTGATCTTCCGACATAAATGAACAATAAAATCGCTTCAAACACATCATAATCCATGGGAAAAAACTAAGTTCACCAAAAAAGTAGCCAATACATCATTCTAACCTAACCAATCCAACCATACCTAACCCAGGTTACGTTAGGTCAGGTTATCTTCAAGAGTAAAATAATAATTTGCGAGAAAAACGACATACAAAAGTGCCTTAGAATTGTCTAAAATACCAAAAAAAAGGTCCAAAATAGTGATTATGAAGTTGACAGCAATCTATCTATTGCCAGACGCCATAATCCCGTAAGGGGTGGCCATTTGACTTTGAGTTAATTGTTTGACAGGGAGGGGCACTAACCCTCCACCAACCCACTTGCTGACATGTAGGGAGCACATATGGTTTGGTTATATGGTTACCACCCAGCATTGTAAATGGTTTCTTAGCTTACAGGAAACCATTTGGCTTGTCACTCAATGTAAAGGCTGATATTCATAAATACCAAATATAGTACATGTAAATAACGCTGATACTACAAACCAATAAATACCGTCAACTACTCTAGTCCCCTCTAAAATTACCAAAAATTGGTTACAAATATATCCATTGTATCTAAACCATTTCATTTGATCGTGTTTACAGGAGAAATACACTGCAGCAAAACGGTATCTACATGAACATCCCCAAACTTGTCAACACAAGAATGATTGTCCAAAACTATACTATTCTTCTCAAAAACTGCCTAAAACTGGTTACATGTAAATCTCTGATATCTTTAGACTTACATCCGATCGTAGTTACCTGTTTAAATCTGCAAGAAGGTCTGGATGGAGCGGGATAAACAATCTTAATCAGTATCCTCCATTAACGGCCACTCTGCCAGGTGACAACTTCACATCGTATTTCCTCACACAACCCCTAATAAAACACTCACTGTATATCAGAAGCTTTACCATCATATTCACGTAAATGGGAGCGAATTGCAGTATGCTTTACTGCAATATTATTGGCGAAATCTGGAAATTGGTTTGCACCAAGGACGGCGTCACCTCCCCTCTTGGCCCGTCGATTCAAACGATTCCAATACTGTGCCGAGTATATTAAACACACAGATCAGTTTTTATAACTTCAAGTCTAAAAAATTGTCCAAAAAAATGCACATACTATTTTTAAATGTAGTGAGCTTTTCTAAGGCATTAAATACGTCCACTAAATGTTGAAATCTTCCAGTGTCTGAATGTTAGGTAGGATTTGCAGTTGTGAGAAGAGTTAAAGGGCTCGCAGGAAACCTGGAATCTTCCGAACTCTTATGAGGCCCTTTGAGAGAGAATAGTCTAAATAAACTATTATTAACCTAGAAATAAGACTTCATTCTATTTAAAAGGTTCATGGAAAGTGTTAATTCCTGCGGTACGTGAGATCTTACCTAAACAAACGTGGCAGGAGCAAAAATAAAACTGAGAGTAACATCGATATACTCTGTTCACTTTAATTGGGCATAAAACTGTTATCTCCCTTAAGCTGCAGAATGACATTAACACCAGAATATGATGCCTGTCACGAGGAAGTGCTATGGAAAGGATGCTAAGCCAGAGCATCGTCCTTTGCCATTTAAAACACAACAAAGGGATGATACTCTTACCTCTCTTGCAGCTTATTTCTGGTTATTTGATGTCAGAATAATACAATACTCTGGCTCTACATCCATCCCTTCGTGGCTAGTACCAGATTCTGCAGATATATCTTGCTATGGTATTTAAGGAGATGGCAATTTGAATGCCTTAGCTAAAGTGAACTTAAAATACTTTAATCTAGCAGCGGCCACATTACTTAAGTCAGTGACCATTAAGCCAACTATTAACACAGGCTCCTATGACTCACACCGGTGAATAATACTGCCTTGTATTAGATGGAGCAGATAAGTAGTTGTTCAGATCATGAAGGGGTTAAGATGACATTAACCCCTTCGTTACCGACCCCCCCGACCCCCGGCCGCTCCCCGCTCCCTCCCCCCCCTCAAACCGGATTTCCCATTCACTCCGCTTGTAATCTTCGTCTGAGTCAGACTGAGTCTCATTGTCATCTGACCCCTCCAGTTCACTATCCCATTCCATTTCCACATCACTTTCACTGTCAGATGACACCATGGCAATCCTGTGTATCTCCTATCACGAGGAAATGGGGTAACTGTCCTGCAAGTACGTGTTTCCCTCCCTCCCTCCCTCCCTCCCCCCCACCCGCAGGTACAGCAAAGCCGGACTCGTTGCTAGGCAACCATGAGCTGATACCAACAATCACATTTGTTCTATATTATATCACATTATATAGGTATATATATATATAATAAAATCAAAATATATATTATACAATATGCCCCCAAACAAACTGAGCTCACTGGCATAAATCTATGACACATGCCAGAGCCATGACAGGGGTGCATGATGTCATAGAAGGCTGCCATTCAGTCACAACACGTGGCATCATTATTTCAGCCCAAACCGAGTATTTAGCTCCCCTGCATGTCCCTATCTATCTCTTGTATACGCCCGTATACATGAGTGAATTCGGTTTCTCAGCCGAACTTTTTTGATGTATGCAGGAGTATACATGTGTGGAATTCGGTAAAGATGTTAATAACTCTACTGAGCTGTTGACTATACAGGATTTTTCCACTGTGCAGCCTATCTATCAATCTGTCAATGTGCCGCAGACTTCATAACGCATCTTCCTCAATTTTTTATCTTTCACATCATACTACCATACCTTGCACGTTACCAACACAAATTATGTTACTGAAATGTTTTTGTTGTTGAGTACATTTTCCTATTCATAAAGCTAAACCCCATTAAAAAAAAAAAACTGAGATATAAGTGAATGTGGTGGTGGTGGTGGTGGTGGTGGTGGTGCTGGATATTTTACAGAAAGGCCCTCCACCACTTCCCGCTAAAATCCCTGCAAATGTTTTGGTGGAAGTGTCTTTGTTCTGCCAACGTGACCTTCCCCTCAACCGGGCACCAACACAATTTTCGGCACAGTATATTCTTGGTTCCCACTTTCTTTTTTCTGACTAGGCCAATCGTGAAACATAGGTACTAAAATCGTGGTTGCACATATTTTGATTAGCCTTAGTTATGAGGTAGGGCTACATATGGGTGCTGATTCCGTTGTGTGTCATTTGTGCACTATTTCTTAGCCAGGAAAGTCTAGGTTAGGTTCTTGGTACCAGGTTAGGTTAGTCTGTTAGTCAGCTGAATTAATGTCAGTTGGGTTAATCTGTTGGGTTAAGTTACGAGAAGCTATGAAACGTTTGTGCAGAATATCGCCAATAAAAAGGACGTGGCGACGAATACAGACACAGAAGGATCAGTTATCATGAACGGACCAAGGCTCTACAACTGCCTTCCTCAATCCATCAGAGACACGAAACACACACTGACATCATTCAAGAAGGCTTTGGATAAATTCTTAGCAACAATACCGGACCAGCCATGTCTCCCCCACTACCATCTAGTGGCGGAGGGCAACAGCATTCCGCAACAAAACCGAAACGCAACGGCGGCACACCAGTGTGGCCGGGGACTAATGTCCCGAACCTCAACCCTCAACCACACATTCACGTGTGTGTGAGTGTGTGTGTGTGTGTGAAAGAGAGAGAGAGAATGGAAGAATGATCATCCTGAGAAACAAAAACGAACGCGTCTCATAGTGAAAAAATGTTATACAGCAAGGAAGTCTGCCACCTGGACATCAACTGAGCTGACAGGGGTTATAGGGATCTTATCAAATGTCACTTTTATTCAACGTACGAGGCAGTGGTGCCACCCTGCGGAAATTCGTCTGCTAAACGGATGTCTACGTCATACTACGGACAAGACGTCACATACGGAAATATTTCCGTAATGTTGTTTTTCCCATTTTAAGAGTACAAATGTGAAGTAGAAGAGGAGGAAATAAACAATTAGGTTGTCTATCTATTATATTTCCCTTAACATACGTTTCATATCATAATGGTCATTACTGGAACTTGTTAATGATGACGACGTGATCAGGGCTACGGAAGCCTTCAGTCCAGAACCAGCTGTCTGAAACCACGAGGGTTATATGCAGAGTCAGGCACTTTGGAGGACTTCAGTGGCTTAGGCATTAACGACTTCGTATTACATGTGAGTAATGGCTCGTACAAGGCCATTACTGTATTTGTATTCTTGCATGTTCATTCTTGTAATGTATTTAGATAAGTAGGCCATAATATGGAACGTTACATACTTTTTTATTATAAAACACGAAATGGTGCAGTTATAGGTAAAACTCGTATTGTTCTTGCTGTTATGTTTCTCAGAATCATTGCTTATTAACATAGAAGGTGCTGCATATGCATAAAGAGGCACTGATTCGTGTGGTGGGCAATATCCCTTGGTAATGACTGTAATTACTGCTGTTATTAAACATTTCATGTTCATGTCCTTCTATATATATATATATATATATATATATATAAGGGTATGATTAACCATACTGTTTCATATCCTTTAAAAACTAATGAGAGATATTAAGATATATTAGGTAGGCCAACATGGGCCTTATTGATAACTTAATTATCTTTGTATATTTAACACTGCTACGTTTTCTCTTAAAAGAAAACGACGACGAGAAAACGACGGAAATATGACGTCAGTAGCAGTTACGGACAAGCAGCAGCTCTGGTACGAGGTCCTAGTGGTCAAAGGTATTAATGAAGGCTACATATAATACTTCTGTTCGAAAACTCCATACTAGCTTACATAATACCGAAGCTAGCAGCAATAACAATGAAGGTCACAAGGCTGTGGGAGCTGAACGTGTAATCATAATGAAAAGGTTATCTGTCCCATCCAATAACGTGTTCACATATATACAGATACCGATCTTCCTTTCACATACGATTTTATTTCGTATGGGAATGTGCCAGTGTAGTGGATGAGACAATGGAAGATATAACTCCTCCAGTTCGCAAGGTTTCTTCACGCTGAATACAATGCCTTCAATATGCAAGAATAATGTGGAGAAATACGCATAGTGATCTTGGAATTCTTTTCCTTAATAATCTTAAGGAAAGACGATTTTTGTACACGGTTCTTTTCGTCCTTCAACATAACGAAACGTTCAACAATTTGTACTACCACTACCACAACAAGACTATCATCGCTACCCCTCACACCAGCATCACCACCACTTAATGTCCACCACCAGTACTTACCTCCACCATCACCACAACAACCAGAACCACTCTTTTTACCAACACCATTATTACCACAC